>QEPC01002198.1:27787-40992 GCA_003113815.1 Sphenodon punctatus | reverse complement strand
CAATCCCCATTCATACTCACACACATACATGCTCTCTCTCTCTCTCTCACACACACACACACACTGCACACACCCACTCATTCAAACTCACAGACACACAATCACACTGCACTGACTCCCTCCTCCGGTCCCATCCCCCAGCCACCACAGACAGGTCCGCTAGCGCCTCTTACTCTTCTCGGCCATGACTCCCGCCTCCTCCAGATTCCCCACTGCTGCTGCTGGCTGCTGCTCTGTCCTGCCAGGCCTGCGCGGCTCCTCGTCCACCTGCCTGACTGTGCTCCATGGGCACCACCAATCCTTAAAGCAGGAGATCATCCTCCTCATCCTGGCACGGGACCCACCACTCCTTGCGTCGCCTCCACTCCTCTTCTGCACAGCAAGCCAGCAGCAGGTAAGCAAAGCCTGCTCGGCATGCTGTGTGTCCATAGGTTCTCTATCTCTCCCAGAAGTTGCTTTCATGCAACTTTCAGGAGAGAGAAGGAGGGGCCAGGCAGGATGCGAGGACAGAGGAGGAGGAGGAGGGAGGTGGGGCCTCAGCCATGGGTGGGTGTTCTGGGGTTAGGTGAGGTGAGGGGCCCCATGGTGCCGCTTCTGCCTGCCAGTGCAGTGCGGTGCCACACCAACCTGAGGTCCCCCTCAACTAACTTAAAAAAATAATAATATATTTTTAATGTCTACACCCCCTGAACCATGCCCCCCCCAAACCATGGGCCCTAGGAGGCCGCCCCTAGCCGCCCTGCAGTAAGGCCAGTCCTGGACAGTGACAATGGGGGTGGGAGGAGTGGGGGGACTCAGGGAGTCTGGCTGGGGAGGGGTGGACTTGGAGACAGTGAGGGAGAGAAGTGCACTGGGAGACAATGGGGAGGAGGCTGCAACAGAGATGTGAAGTGAACCACATTTTGGGGGGAGAAGTGGAACTCCTCACTGCTGCATTTGTGGTGTGCTCAGGCTGAGGATAATATGGTTGACTTAAGATATGGCTTCAGTGGTTTGCTTTTGCTTGTTGTGTGTTTGCCAGTGCACTGCTGGTTTCCCCCCCTCCTCCCACAAGCATGTGCAAAGACAGTGGCCATTTTCTTGGGCCCCACTGGCCAAACTTTTTTAAAAGGCCTGTTTGCTTGCACAGGCATTTTGCTGCCAGGGACAAGGTGTAGCTACTAGGGATGCTGGTCTGGATGGGCCTGGTTTGGTGGAAATGCAGCCCTGAAACTGGCCAAACTTTTTTAAAGGCCTGTGTACTTGGACAGGCGTTTGGCTGTTGGGGATAGGGTGCAGCTACTAGGGATGCTTGTCTGGATGGGTCTGGTTTGGTGTCAATGCAGCCCTGAAACTGGCCAATTTTAAAAAAAGGCCTGTGTGCTTGGACAGGTGTTTGGCTTCCAGGGATAGGGTGTAGCTACATGGGATGCTTGTCTGGATGGGCCTGGTTTGGTGGCAATGCAGCCCTGAAACTGGACCATTTTTTAAAAAAAGGCCTGTGTGCTTGGACAAGTGTTTGGCTGCCAGGGATAGAGTATAGCTACTAGGGATGCTGGTCTGGATGGGGCCGGTTTGGTGGCAATGCAGCCCTGAAACTGGCCAATTTTTTCAAAAAAGCCTGTTTGTTTGGACAGGCATTTGGCTGCTGGGAATACAGTGTAGGTACTCTATACAGTGTAGGTACAGTGTAGGAGAAAGTTGTGAAAAGAAGAAAAAGTAGGTAGGAGCATAGCAAAAGAGAAGACTGCAAACAACAAGGTGACCCCTTTCCCCTGTCCCCCACTGAACCCATCTTTTCCCCTTCCTCATCTTATAGACCAAAACCAAACACTTTCCCTCCTACTTCTCTGTCCTGTCCAAGGCCGGTCTCAGGCATGTGTCACATGTATGGCTGCACATGGCCCCATGGCCATCTGGGTTCCCATGCTTGCATGGCTGGGCAGCAGGCTGCAGCCAGCTTCGCCCCCAATAAGTTCTTCTGCCTCCCCTCCCTGGCTCTGGTACCCATCCCTCACCTGCCTCTGTCTCCTAGTAGTGCTCTAGCAGCAGCAGCAGCAGCAGCAGCAGCAGCAGCAGCAGCAGCGGGGACACCCATCGGACTGGGAGATAAAACTGTTTGCTTGTGATCAGAAGGTTATTACCATATAAAGAAGGTTCTTCCAGATAGCTCCCAACATTCTCACAATGGGTTCTGCATGCTCACCCTATTCAAATAACAGACCACATGATGGTCTCGAGCTCCTCTAGTATAAAAAGCAATCTCCTCCTCTGAATGATAGTTCCTTCCAACCTTTTCTAGGAAGATAAGAAAAAAAATCCATGTGGGGCTGGAAGGGTGGGTGTTGTGAGAATGTTAGGAGCCATCTCAAAGAACTTTGTTTACAAGGTAACAACCTTCTGTTATTCTTTGAGTGGCTCCTCACAGGCTATTTTTACATGGGTCCACCAGGTGGGGGGTCTGTGGGCATGCCGGGGCATGGGTGGGGCATGCACACAGCTGCACATGCATCCCTACTCACCCCTCACTCATTCACACCCACGGAGTAACCACCATTTCCCCTGGTTGCTCCGTGTGTGTGGATGAGTGGGGGTTGAGTGGGGATGCGTGTTAGGTGGGTGCACATGCACCCCCACTTACCATGGGCACCTGCATCAAGTCGTTCACACGGGGCTCCCCCACCCATGAACACACAGAAAGTCATGGCTGGGAGAGGCCCATGTAAAAAGGTCCACATTCTCACAACTGTCTCACTTATACTATCTTAGTTAGGAATTTAGGATGTAAAGCAATATATATTCTGTCTTGGAAAATAAATCTGCAAATATGGTTCTGAGATTATTATGGCTGCTATTTCATTAACTTTTCATAATGAAGGCTGTGGCGACTGGCAAGGAGTACCTTTCACCAATTACATCTGGTGCGACGGCTTTGGACGGTTGTCTCAGGCTCTGACCTGGTCACCATCATCCATGCTTTCATCATCTCCAGATTGGACTATTGTAACGCGCTCTACATGGGGCTACCCATGGTGATGGTTTGGAAACTGCATCTGGTGCAGAATGTGGTGGCCCATCTTCTGGTAGGACTGGGACACCATGAGCATATTACACTGGTGCTCTCTGCACTGGCTGTCGGTGGTTTTCTAGGCCCGATTCAAGGTGTTGTTTTTAGCCTATAAAGCCCTAAACAGCCTAGACCCTACCTATCTGTGGGACCACCTCGCTCCCCAGGTGCTGGATCGACCCCTGCAGTCATCTGGGGGCATCCTGCTCGAGGTCCCCCGCCTCTTCCGGGGGCTATGCAGGGGAGGGCGTTCTCACTGGCTACACCACGGCTGTGGAACTCCCTTCTGGTGGAGGCATGGTTGGCCCTGGATCTCCCCTCTTTTCGGAGAAGTTGTAAGACCGCCAGGCATTTGGCGGGGGAGATGGGTGAGAGGGTGGAGGGTTTTTTGGGGGTTTGGGGTTATTTCCTTTTCCTCCTTTTAGTTGTTTTAATTGTTGTTTTTATGTTGTTGTTTTTATGAATTGTAAGCCGCCCTGCACTGCCTGTGGCAGGAGGGGTGGGGTAGTAAAAGTATGAAAGAAAACAAACAAACAACAACAACACTATGCGCTTAAAAGGCTAGCTGCATTTTGGATGTCTTGTGTGTTTGATAGCAGCATCTCTGGACTGGTTGCACCGCATGCGTGCACAAGGCACAGGCGGCACCAGCAGCAAGAAACAACAGGTCCTGGAGGCCAGGCTGGCTAAGCTCACCCCCTCCTCCAGTAAGGCAGTGGAGGCAGTCAGTCTCTCTGTGCCTGCCTCACTGCCTGCCCGGCTGCCCCTGCAGTGAAACCACTCCTGGGGAGTGATGGTAGATGCTCGGCTGGGGAGGGGGGGGAGGGAAAGCATTTGGAGGCCATGCTTGTCTATGGCCACTAGGCTGAGCACCAGGTAAGGCAGCCAAGGGTTGCCAAACAGGGGGGAGGGAAGCATGGGGAGGCCATGCTTCTCCATGGTTGCTCGGTGGGGTTGAGAATGGAATCCTTCCTGTCCAGAGGGAGTAAATTTTATGTAAATTTACACATTTGTATAATTAGGTGGGACCTAATTATGCAAATTAGGCCCCGCACCAAGACTTCGCACATGGCCTCACAAACCCTGGGGCCAGCCCTGGGCCTGTCCTTCTCTTCCCTTTTAATTCTCTTTGATTCGGCTTGGTGGTGAGGCTTTGAAGGGGAGAGCATGTTGCAACGAGTCTGGCCAATGCTCCCCAATGCTTTGGTAAGGTGGAGGTTTTCTTACTAAGAGACCAGGACATAAATGTTTCAATTAAGGTCGCCCAGTTTCTGAAATTGGTATTGAATTTTAAAAGGGCTTGGAAACACCTATGATTCGGCTTTTTGCAGGACAGGGAGCTAACTCAGTCCTCCCAGTTCTCCAAGTCAGAAGAAAGACTTGTCTCAAAGCCTACACCTTCAGAAGACTATAAGTGGACAAGGATGCCATGAAAATCGAGGATTCAAGGATTCAGGATAAAGGTAGGCAATGGCAACGTGATCTATTTTTTTAACCTACTATGGTTAATTTGGACCCGGTGGGAAAGAGAAAGTGGACAGGACCCCAGTAAGAGGGGTCTCTATCCCCCGGTGGCAGTGCTTCACACAGCAGTGTTCCCAGCATTAACTAATGTAATGTCCATCCAATGTTAACCCTGGGAACTCCTTGCTGCTGGGTTATGCCCTGGCTCTGCCTACCATTGTCCTAGCTCCGCCCCTAGGCCCGCAGGTTCAACCCGCCCACTGCCCCACCAGCCTCCAAACCCACCAGCTGCCCCTGATTAACTCACCTACGTGAGAGTCAAGAAAAAGCCCACACAACAGCAGAGTTCCTACTGCCTCCCAGTGCCTGTCCAGAGGTGCCTCGTGACTTCTGGCTCCAGCTCCACTTCCCTCCATCTCCCCATCCCAGCTCTCACAGAGTCCCTGCCTGCGTGCCTACTTCTACTGTCGAGGCATGAAAAAAAACAGCTCACCATAGGGCTCTCTGAGACAGTGCCCCCAGCGGCTAAATAAGAAAAGTGCTGTTTCCAATGTTAGCAGTATGGATGCAGGTACAAGCCACCCATACAGGTGTTGGGACTTTTTTGTCCATTAAAGGCTTCCTTACTGGCTGGCCCCAGAGTGGTGGTGGTGGCAGCTCCTGGCCCTGCCCAGCCCAGCCGCATGATCAGCCCAGTACTCATGATGCCTGTGCATGCACAGATCTTTCCCTTCAGTGTATGCACTGTAGCATGGGAGACTGACATCTCATGCATGCGCAGACAGACCTCCCCATACCCGGTGCTGTGGCACAGCAACTTTGAAGTGCCACATGGTTGCAGCGCTGCACTGAGTGAGCACTGCCTGGAGCCAGAAAGGGACACTGCCTCTCAGAGTCTGACCTGGGGAGCTGGCAGTCAGAGGGCACTGCCCCCAACATCTAAGGCGGCACACCATGTCTGATCTGGCCACTGTCATCCATGCTTCTATCACCTTGAGGCTAGATTACTGCAATGCGCTCTATGTGGGGCTGCCCTTGTTGACAGTTTGGAAGCTGCAGATAGTGCAGAATGTGGTGGCTCACCTCCTTTTGGGGGTGAGGTGCCAGGAACACATTAAACCAGTGCTCCGAAGTCTGCACTGGCTCCCTGTAGCTTTCCGGGCACAATTCAAGGTGCTAGTTTTGCCCTTTACAGCCCTAGATATTCTGGGCCCCACATATTGGACTACTGTAACGCGCTCTACGTGGGGCTACCCATGGTGACAGCTCAGAAATTGCAGCTGGTGCAGAATGCTGTGGCCCGTCTCCTGGTGGGACTAGGCCGCCAGGAGACTATTATGCCGGTGCTCCATTCTCTGCACTGGGTGCCGATAGTTTTCTGGGCCCAATTCAAGGCGTTGGTCTTGGCCTATAAAGCCCTAAACGGCCTAGGCCCTACCAATCTGCGGGACTGCCTCATCCCCCGGGTTCTGGATCGGCCCCTGCGGTCATAAAGAGATGCCCTGCTCGAGGTCCTCCAAGTGTTCCGGGGGGCTACACAGGGGAGGGCGTTCTCAGTGGCTGCACCCTGGCTGTGAAACTCTCTTCCGGTGGAGGCCTGGCTGGGCCCAGATCTCCCCTCCTTTTGCAGAAGTTGTGAGACCTGGCTGTTCCGCCAGGCATTTGAGTGGGAGATGGGTGAGTGGGTGGGGGGAGTGGGTTAGGATGGGGTGGGATACTTTTATCCTCCTTCTGGCGATTCTGGCTTTTATGTGTTGTTTTTAGTTTTATTGTTGTTCATTTTATTGATTGTAAGCCGCCCTGAGCTGCCTGTGGCAGGAGGGGTGGGGTAGCAAGATTTTTAAAATAAATAAATATCAGAGAGATCACCTGTCCTTCCATGCCCGCTGTGGCCCCTGTGATCGACTGGGAGCACCCCCCTGTGGGTACCATTGGTTAGTCTTGTTTGTATGGTGAGGGCTCGCAAGGACACGTTCTTGGTTGCTGTCCCTATGCTACAGAACTCCCTTTCCCCAGAGGTTCATTTGAGCCCGAGCCTGGGCACCTTCTGGAGGCGGTGCAAGCCCTTTCTCTTTGTTAGGGCATTTGGCAGGCAGGGATAGGGAATGTGGGGCTTGGTGAGTGTCTGGGGTAGGTGTGTGAAGGGGTTGTTGGGGAGGGTTTTGTACAGTTTGTGGTCGGGTTGGGGAGAGGTGAGGGGAAAGGTTGGGATTTTTAATGCTGTTTTATGTGTATTGTTTGTATTTGTTTTGTAAGCCACCCTGAGCCATTTGGGAAGGGCAGGTTAAAAATTGAAATAAATAAATAAATAAATAAATAAATAAATAAAGTGTATATCATACACATGTATGTTTCATGTGTGTTATGTATGTTGGTTTCCTGAACTTTACCACAGCAACCTTATGCTGGCTCCCTACTGTTGCCACTGTTGGAATTGGACCCCCTTCTGCTGCTGCTGCCCAGCCACTCCTGGTCCTAGATTTTTTTTAAGGTGAGTCCAGGATTTTAAAAAAAATGTTTTGGTGGGTCTTGCCCACAAAAAGGTTTAGAGAACCACAGACCATTAAGATTCTTCATTCCACCCCACTGTTCCATGACCCCCTCCACAAAGAGTTTGGGTAGATAAGTGGCATTTCACCATGCAGGACTGAAGTTTGTCCCTAGGATGGTCTTTTTACTACACCAAGGATGCTGCCTCTGCTTAGCCCTCTGAACACTTTAATCACTGAATGCTGTGTTTAGACAGACAAGTCATCCCGAGACTAATGATCCCGGGATAAATGTCTGTGTAAAAACGTCCTTTGTTGTATGGTCCAAGATCTTCCTAGAAACATAAAAAGCAAACAGGGCCCAGATGGAAAGCCTTAAAAAGAGGATGTGCTTTTAAAAGTGATACTCTTCGCCACTGCAGGGGGCAAGGGAGGAGACTAGTTTCTGCCCTGATTGCTAATTGAGAGTGAGACTAGGTCTTCCCGGCCCCATGCTGCAGCTATTGGAATTCAGGCAGCATGATGATGGGACTTTAATTGGAATTGCATCAGTCTGTAGCCAGGTCAAAGCAGGGCTGGCAGGGGGATAAAAACCAGCCAGATGATCTTATTTGCAAAGCATTAGGAAGGAGCGATTTGATTCTCTTTCAAAATCATCTTTCAAAATTGAATTAGTGGCGTTAGACTGATGAGGGAGCACTAAACAGCAGTGAGGAGGACAGGTGGCTTTCTTCCTGAGGGTCTGTGGGGTGGGAGTGGAATTGGTGGCTACAGGCCTGGGATAGCACAGGAAAGGTACAGTTTAAGTTTTGTTAGGGAAATTGAAAGAAGAGAAAGGTTCAAATAAGAGATCCTGACATAAACCAGAGGCAGGGGACCTTTTTTCTTCCATGGGCTACTTTGAAAATTAGTACAAGCTCTGTAGGTCTGATAGGAGCTGGAGAATGGGGGATGCTTAGGGAGTGTGCACAGGATGGGGATCCAGATCATGGATTCAGGCAATGGATCCATCCCCTCTGCTCTTTTCTCTTGCGCTCACTCTTTCACTACTTGAGGCTAGGGACTGCATCTGTGGGCCACATCCAAGAACTGGAAAGGGGACAAATAAAAACCAACCATGGGTCAGGTCCCTATGACTCTATTGTTGCTACCTAGAAGTTATAATGATGTTAGTAGAATAATTTCCCCCTATAGGGTTTTCAAATGCCATGGTTTAAAAACAAGCAAGCACAAGAGTATATTGGCTACTCCATTTCCTCTCTTCCTAATTCTACATCATGGATGGGAAACCTTTCCTCTCTTGCAGGCTACTTTAAAAATTAGGACAAACTGCACAGGCCAAATAGGGAGTTGGGAGAAGGGGTGCTTAAGAGATGCACTCTGGATGGGGGGAGGAAGGAGACAGTCCAGATGATGGAGCTATGCCATGGATCCATCCCCTGTCCTGGAGTGCATGCCCTCATTTCCACTCTCTTTCCCTGAGTTCACTTTCAGTGCTTGAGGGAGGGTAGGGACCAGATCCAGGAGTTGGAAAGGGGCCAAATAAAAACCATCCATGAGCTGAATTTTTGCCCCCAGACCAGAGGTTCCTCACCCCTGTTCTACATTGTCTGGGATCTCCACCATAGTAGCATGCTCCTCTGACAGGATACCATGTGTGCTAGCAAGCCCAGCCCTATTCTTCCCATTGTCCCATGCAAGCCTAAGCTTTGTGTCTTCTGCTTGCTTGTCTGTCAGCTTTCTGATACAGGAAATGTCGACTCAGAAAATTATGGTTAAAGAGGGAAAAAAGCAGGAAAAAATGACCTGTCTGCCCTCCAAACCAGTCCAAGTGCGCACAGAGTGCGTTTCTCTTTTGTTCCCTATTGTGGGATGCTTTGTCACACATCTTAAAGGCCAGAGGGGTCAGGCACATTAGAACATTGACAGCAGCATGAAAATTTGTTTGGTTCTTACATGGGACATGGCACACGGATGACATGTCTGTCATGTAATAATCTGCCTAGAAAAAATGGATCTCAGCCTGCAACTCGATTCTGACTATTAGTTCAATGCACTGTGCTGGACAGGCCTACCTGGCAACATCATACTGGCTTTAGAATAATAATAATCACCTCAGCTGGTAGCAGGAATAATTAACTGCATCAACATATCTACATTCTTTGAAGCTCTGATCCTCAAAGCCCTGCACTGATGCAAGCTCCATTCACATCAGTAAGCCTTATGCTGGAGCAGCATGTTGAGGATCAGAGCCTGTATGAGCCATAACTCCTAGCAGGCAGCCTGTTGGTTGGTTTGCATGCGTGCCCTGGGTATTCAGTGAGAGAAAGGGGGCACCAACTACTCTGAGGAAATGGCTATGACATTGGGTGAAAACAGATATGACGCTAACCACCCTTTAACCATCCTTGGTGGTTATTTATGCATGTTGCAGGGCTGTATTGGTGCCCTATGCAGCCCTAAAACATGCATAAATGACCACCAAGGGTGGTTAAAGGGTGGTTAGCATCATGTCTGTTTTCACCCATAGTGACTGTGCCTTAGGAAGTCTAATGTTGAGTGTATTAAAGGCTGTTTCATTGTTCTGGCAGAAGAGATGACACCAAGCACTCTGGGGCAGATCAGGGACTCATTTGCAATATGCTTGTGCAGCGCTCAAACACAGTAGGAGCTAGATCTGGTCTTGACCTCTAGATGCATCTGCAATATTAAACAAGCATAACCACACTGCTTGGGCTTCTCAACAATCAGATGGCTCAGGTGTTTGCTAGTGATGGGTGAATCCCAAAGGGTTTGGCTGTTTCAGAGAACTACTTTGGCTTGGAAATTGGACTAGAAATCCTGACTTGTTCACAAGCTCATCCTGGTTTGACTGAAAACACCTTTACCATTTGAGGGATCAATTTTGCAAAGCACTAAGTGCCTTCAACATCCCCCAAGTTCAGTGAAGGCCAAGCGAGCTCAAAGCTCGAAGACTTGGCCCCTGCTTTCATACTTCTAGTTTAGTGACTCCCAAGCATTTTGCCTGTGTGATTCCATTTTGAGACATTAAAATCCAATAACCCCAGACAGAAACAAAGAAAATGTGAAGTATATTAGTTTAGATTGTCATCCCATCTGCAGATGGTGTGACTAGGGCTGCCACCTTAGGTATGTTTTTCCAGGCCGCTTATGAAAAATACATGTGTTAGCTTGGACCCCTGGTCCCCCCCCCCCAGAATGGAGGTACCCCCCCTTATGATAGCCAACTGTCTTGGACCCGGGGGTCAGCAAAACCCACAGGGGTAACCAAAGGCAAGAAGGCTTGGGGTACAAACCCCACACTGGATGAAGGGGGGGACATGGAAAATAAGGATCAGACCCAGCCACCCTAGCTCCGAGCAAAAAGGGACCACTCATGGAAAAATACCAGCCTAAGGTTGAGAAAAAGACTAGAAGGGAGAACTCTCTGAATAAAGAATGGAGTCATTAAGGATAGAGACTCACCCTGTTATAACAAAGGACTGGTAGGTAGGACTCAGTGAAGCAGCATTCTATCTTTGCATTCCCCAAGAGAAACCAGACACACACCCATTGTACCCTAAAGGACCGTCGTTAGCCCTCCCTCCCCTCCCTGTGTCTTTTGTTTATAGTTTTCCCCTGTGTCAAAGATATCTTGTCCATCTTGTATAACCCTTTTTGTCATGGAAGTAACCTCCCCTCGTTAGCCTATTGTACACCCCAAACGACCCTTCGTAGCCTCCCAAACTCCTTTGTCTGCACCCTTTAACTGCCCCTGTTTTTTTCCTCAACCTTTGAGAAATCTTGGGACCCAGATACATGCAGGTCACTCTCTGTGCGTGTCTGAGTTAAGAGATCTTCCAGACTCTGGTCTGCCCCTTCTTTCTTCCTCCATCCCCTGAACTCCGCTGGATCCATGGGCCGCCGTCCTGTCTCAACAGGCATGGAAAGGTAACCGCAGGTCCAGACTTTCCCATCCAACTGGGGAAGCCCTCTTTCTCCCTGTCTCTTTCTCTCTCCCTGTCGCGTTCTCTTGCTCCCCCTCGCTGAGCCAACACCGGAACACCCCCCCTCTCTTCTCCTACAATCCCCAGAAACTGCTTGTGTTTTCCGCTTGTTAAATCCCACCAGCCAGACCGGGGCTGTGTTTCTCTGTTTTAGATACCAATAAACTTGTTGTTTTTGGATACCTCTCTCTCTCTCTCTTTCTATTTGGGGAGGGTACATAACCTGCTGGTAGTGTGTACTGTCCTCAGCTTGATCCTTTGAACACGTGGAGACCCCAGTTTAAGTCTTTAAGCCAATTCCCCCCGAAGTTCAAGGAACGGTGATTATTGGGGTACATCACCCCGAGAGGTCACGAGTGGGAGGGGGTCTCCTGTTAACAGATTGGTGGAGAATGTGGGCAAGCACATGGTAATCTATGCAGGATTGTCCACAGAGGCATACGTAGCTACAGTCAGCCGAAACCCCCATATTTCTATCTCTTTTCTGTGTTCTATCGCCTTTCTCCTCTCTGGACCTGTGGATTTAAGGATTCGGGGTCTGGGTTTTGGGGGAGGAATTGTACTGGGGCAGTGGGTTGTGAATCTTGAGGTTGCAAAGGCAGCCCTGGGATCTGTGTGTGGAAAAAGCAGGCTGAGGTCCAGTTTAAAGAGTCTCGAACATGCAGTGGCACGTGTGGAGCAATTTGGAGAAATGTTGGGACAGTTGTGGTCTCAGGAGGCGCAGGTGCAGCCACCGGCGCAGCCCTGAGAATATTGGGGTCTCTTGCCCATAATGTCAGGTAGGGAGACATTTGAACTTATGGGTTTGGGAATGGCCTGGACCACCTTGTGTCTGGGGATCCTAGTGTGGGTCCCCCGACTGATAAAACTGTGTTGGGGTGGGACTGTGTCCACTGTCCGAGGGGTGTATTACTGGAATGTAGAGGTGATATGGGAGGGATGCACTAGCACCTCTGGGAAAGCAATTAATACCTGGGAGGTAGAGGGAATGTTGCACCAGGAGCCCGGGGCACCCAGATTAGAGAAATGGGCAGCAGAAAAGGGGGAATGCCCATGGAAGCTGGGTTGCTTTAAAACCGAGGACCCGGTGACATCAGTTAGTAGGGCATATGATGGTTACTGCCAGAGGTTTAAACCCAAAGGTAGTAAGAGGGATGCTTGCGCAGCCTGGGCACTGTGGCGTGCATGTGGGGACTTGTGGGATCTGCTTAGGGAAGCTAGGCAGAAATGTGAAGCAGAAGGGGAAAGAGCTGGGCAAGAAGGAAAGAGGGTGGAGAAATGGGAGGCTCGGTGTAGGAAGCTGGACAGAGAGAAGAGAAAGCTGGTAGCCGAAAAGTGCAACTTAACCTCCTTCCTGAGGAAAGCTCAGGAAGAATACACCGTGGCACTGGCCAGGGCAGATCAGGCAGAGAAGGAGTTAGAAGGACCATGGGAACAGCTAGGGCAAGCCCAGTCAGCAGCTCGCTTCCTGGCAGAGCAAACCCAGACTGCTAAGTTGCAGTGAGCCATGATGCTTGTGAAGCAGCAATAGAGAAGCTGCGGGGAGAACTCGACTTGCACAAAGGTTTAATAGCCGCCGTGCAAGCCGAGGATCTTTCTGGGGTGGGGTCCATGTTCCTTAGGGAAGTGCCCAATCTGCCTAGGGACGCCATTCCTGAAGCTCCGTATAATCCTGCTTGGCAAGCATCGGAGCCAGTGGCCCCGACTGTAAGTCAAGACGTGGATCGTATCGGAGCAGGAGGGAGGGCGACCCATTAAGAGATTAGAGAAACAGTTAGGTGGACCCCCACTCAGGCAAAAGCTGTTGCTGAGCAGGTGGGCCCATTGAATCAAGAAACTGCCATTTCTTGGATGGCAAGAGTGTGGCAGATCTATCCCACTGCAGATGGGGTAGATCTGACACAATTGTCCCGGGCGAGTGTGTCGCCTGCCGAGGCGCATGTCCTGGAAGCGGGGCTCAGTATGGCTGATATCCATGGTGCCAACTGTGGTGAATGGATGAAGGCGGTACTGCGAACCATGCTCCCAGGACAGAGCCCGCAGAGGCTGTTTTTCCTGGAGACACAGGCTCCTGGGGAGCAGCCGGAGGCTTATGTGGCTCGCAAGAAGCTATTGGGGGCCTTAGCGGAGGTGGTGGTTCCAGGGCAAAGGGACGGGAGGCGAGTCATGCAGTACGACTCTAGGGATTTCATAGAGGCC
>QEPC01002197.1:403589-427928 GCA_003113815.1 Sphenodon punctatus | reverse complement strand
CATTTCAGGTACTGAAAAGCACACCAAATTTTCAATTTGATTTGGGTACCACAAATTTGAGCTGAGCAGTGGGCTAGACCAGGAAGAGCAGCAGGAGCAATGGCCGGATGAGCAGCAACGCAGCCGGGTAGGCGTGTCAGCTTGGGGAGCACTCGGGGAAAGAAGAGACACTGTGGGCTGTGAGACACTGTGATCTGGAAGCCGCTTTTGAAACTGACAACCGCCAGCTGAGAGCACTGTTGAACCTGACTCTGTAAAAGTTCCAGCCAGGGCCTGTCACTTTCAGAGGCCAGCCGGCACTCCTCCCAATCCCCCTAGTGCTTCTCCAGTGGGAGGCACTGCAGAGGAGATCTTTGAAAATTAGAAGCCCTTACTGGAATTGTTGCAGAGCTGGACTCTGCAGCGATCCCAGCTGGGATCACTTTCAAAGACAACCCAACAAATTCAAGTAGCTCATCGGGTATCATTTGGGGATCGATGGTGCCCGAACGGGGATGGGTTGATTCAGGCTTCCCAGATTTGTCAGGTCCCCAAATTTTCAGGTGACCAGTTCCAGCTCTACTTGTGATCATACAAATCTGTCTAAGAGTCAGCAGTTATTGCATACTATAATAAATGCTAAACTTATACCTAAGCACTTAAAATGCTCCCAAGCAATTTCTTTGCTGTCACCATTTTATAGCAGGAGAAAACCTATAGTAATAAAAATGTCGTTTAAAAACATGTGATGCTGTATTAAAGAGCATTATGATGAAGGACACAATCATGCACTACAGCCAAGCAAGGATGTTAGAAAATGAGGTCAGAAAACATCTCACCATCTACTAACTCAGAAGAGAAATATACTGTTCATTTGGTCTGAGTTCATGGACCATTTCCAAGGATATAATTAATGAGATAACTCTGCAGTAGTCATCTAATAATGCTGTTATCTCTGTTCAGATGAAAGGCTTCACTAATTAAAAATACTGCAGACAGGAGCTGTATAAACCACAGAACTATTATGACTTTTTGTTTCAGGATAAGCAATGTAAAGTACACACTTTGCCACAGCTTGGTTAATGAATAACATTTTTGGTGTTTCATATATCTGTCATCAAATTATTACATCTTGTTATTCAAGTGTATGGGCAGCAGTTTGAATACCTTCTAATATGTTATCTGTGCAGTTCTGTGCAAATCTCAGAAAAAAACTGACAATTATGATATGTTAATCATGACAAGTAAAAATGTCAGGCTATTAACCCAAACAGGTTTAATTATCATTCTAAAATGTGCAAGTTGTGTACTTCAGCTGGTGTAAATCAGTATAGCTCTACTGGCTTCAGTACAATCATACTAAATCATATAAATTTATAACAGCCTAGAACCTGTCTCTTTGTCTTTAGCTATTGAACAAAAAGTTAGAAAATATTGATGCATATTTTTGCAAAAACTAAGGCTGCTTGCCCATGTTACCGCGCCGGGAGAAGCTAATGAGAAGCAAAATCCTGGTGGGGAAAGTGATGTGAGGCTTGGTACTCTGTCAGATGATCACATTATTTTCCCACTGGGAGGTTGATTCTCATTAGTTTCCCTAGCACAGTAACATAGGCAAGCAGCTTAACTGGCCCATTCACAGATCACTCTTCCTCATTCACTAGTATTTACCACATATTACTTAGTCTTGGTCTGCCTTGTCCCAGAGCAACATATTTGTACAACTGCTTGTTTCACTGCAATTAAGTGCCCCCTCCTCTTCCATTTCTCCCAGTAGTATTTCCCTAATGGAAAGGACCTGTAGGAATGCCCTTGTAATATCCATGAATGCAATGCTTTGGAAGTAGCATGAGGCAATGAGTGGAGAAGAAATTCCCTTCTCCAGGACCCTTTGGTCACACTTCTAAGGCCACTTGGCAGTAGAAAGTGACAAATGGTACATGAAATTAGGGCTAAATCAGGTAGCTAAATTGCTGCTTGCTTATAATTCTGAAGCTTCACAAATCAGTATCAGATTCCCAAATGTTTTCCAATTTCTGATATGGGTACTTGAATTGGTGAAATAGCATTGTGATTTACCAGTCTTTGGTTTATCATCCTGTTACTGTTACCGTCCTTACAAGTTACCAATGTATGGCATTAAAGAGTTTCTTTCTAGGTTCCTGTCCATTATAATTGAAATACCTGTAAGACCTGGCTGTTTGTCCAGGCCTTTGGGGGATGGGGGGGAAAGGGATAAGGGGTGGGATTTTTAGCTGGTGAGTCTTATCTCTTTTTATCATATTTATTGACTTTGTAACCCACTCTTTTTGTATATTTGTATCTGTTTTTATCTGTTTCAAATTATGTAAGCCGCCCTGAGCTGCCATGAGGCTGTATGGGGCGGGGTAGAAATTGTTAAATAAATAAATTCAATAAAAAAATAAATATATAAAATACAAAATGGATTAAAATAAAAGTAACACAGTTGATGACTGGTTGAATAAATCCAATCCAGCTCACAGAGAATGCAGATGGAAATTATGGTATTACATCAGTATCATGTAGGAATCAGGAACTGATGGAAAAGTGGCAAATGGTAAATGATAACCTAGGAAACCTGTAAACGTTAGTGGTAAAACAGGAAACAGGAAATTGATTGGGAATTTGACAGGTACTGCTCAGTTCCCAATTCAGCCAAGGTGGGAACTGAAATTTTGACATGAATTCCTGTTTGCAGATACTTGTTGCATCCCTAGACATGATATATTGGGGACTGAGGCTTGCTCTGGGATAATCAAATCACACAACACCTTTGCTACATGATAGAGTCACATCCTTGCAAACAAACCCTTCATGCTGCATGACAACAAACCCAGGATCTTCAAGGAGTGCAGGAAGTATGAGTGTCAGTAAGAATTTTCAGATAGCTCTCAGAAAGTGTATTTGTGCTACTATCCACTTCCAAAGTGTGTGAACAAGTCACATCCCAGAGCAACATATTTGCTTGTGAACATTCTTCTGGAATTTGGGCTATGTTGTTCTTTATATTAATACGTTGAACACACTGGGGGAAACCCTTGTCTTTACACCAAATCCATTGCACAGCTTTTTAGTGCTGATGGATTGTTCTAAATATTATAATATGAGAAGTTTTACTGTTCAAATAAATATAATGTACAAATAAATCAAACTGTCCCTGTGATGATTTAAGACTTGTGTGCAGTGGTTGACAGAGCATTTTTATCACAGTGTGGCACAGTGGAACCACAACTTCAATCAGTGCAGTTGTGACTGTTGGTCCTAAGTGGGTGCAGAACTAGGGTCCGCGTAAGGCCTGGTAAGGGTGTAGCACTCCTGACTAGCTGGTGTGACTGTGCCTTTAAGGGAATTGGTTACCTTCACAAACCACACCCCTCCCAGGGATATGAGGCAGGAGACTCTGCTGCAAGATAAGTCTGCATCTGGCTAAGGATAGAAGAGGAGCTCTGTAATTGGAGACTGGCTTGGGAAGGAGCACCTTAGGGAGAAGTATTTTGGACTTTATGTTGGGATTGTATTATGTATGGACTTCTGAACTGTAAATAAAAACACACTTGGTGGTGGAAACTTGGTTGGAGGTGTGGCTCATTGGGAGCCCTGACCCTGATGAACTCTGTAGCCCAAGACCACCCTGTCACATCAATACAGAAGTTACAGTAATGATCAAATACTCGGTCAGATGAGTTCTGTTAGTTTATCCCCATTTATTGTTTACTGCTGAAGTAAGCATGCTTCTTCACATTGAACCCCCACCCCCCACTCCCAAAAATACCAACCTTCATGTTTCTAGGGGTGTGCAAAAGGGACTCTGGTTTTGTTTTTTGGTTTTTTGTTTTGGTGCTTTTTTTGTTTTGGAAAAATGATTTGTTTTGGAGGGTTTTTTTGTAAAAAAAGAAAAAGAGAGAGAGAGATGTTTGTTTTCATTTTTTTCATTAATTTTTTTTTTTAAAAAAATTATCAGTGTGCATGCAAAAAATGGCTGCTGGAACCATTATGCACATGTGTCCTTTTCCCAAAAGGTGCTAGCAGCATCAGTGCAATTTTGGAAAAGGGCAGCCATTCGGCACATGCACAGAAGAGCTGCCTGGCATGAATGCTGCCAGTATCATTTTGGAAAGGGTGTGTATTTGCAGAATGGCCATAGTGGTCATTTTTCACATCTGCAGTAGTTTCTTTATTTTATTTTTGTTTTTTAATTTTAAAATGAAAATGAATGAAAGCAAAGGACAATTATTTGCTTATACATCCATTTTTGTTTCCTTATTTATGAAAACAAATGGCCAGTTGGCCAGCCTGGATGTGTGAGCCATGTCTCTTTATTTGGGATGCTTCCCCCTGCCCTCTGCCTTGCTGCCTGAAGTCCTAGTTATGTCCCTTCTATGACCACCTCAGAGCCACCCAGAATTGGTAGTGGAAAGCTGGAAGCATGCAGTAGGAGAGGCAATCACATCTATGACCACTTTCACAACTTCCCCCTCACGCATATTTTAGTTGCAGAGGGAATGCGGGAGCCAGAATCTGCGCAGGGATCTGCCAGCCTGAAAGCCCCCCTGTTCAGCTTTGCTGGCAAACACACGCAGAGAATATCTAGCCCCCGGGCTTTGACCTGCGGCATTCCGCAGGGTTCCATTCTGTCTCCACTGTTGTTCAATGTGTATATGCAGCCCCTGGGGGAGATCATGAGAGGGTTCGGAGTTCAGGGTGCAATGTCACCAATATGCTGATGATACTCAGCTGTACCTGTCGTTTTCAACTGACCCAGGTCCTGTTGTCTCGTTACTCTCCCAATGTTTGGAGTCCGTGGCGGATTGAATTCGGCAGAGCAGACTGAAGCTCAATCCCGATAAAACGGAGGTAATGGTGATGGGAAGGGCGGGGGAGGTGCTGGGGGGTTCGCCCGCCTGTTGCTCTTCAGGTTCGGAGTCTGGGGGTGGTTTTGGATTCGGGCCTACATCTGGATTGACAGGTGGTGGTGGTGGCTAAAGCCACCTTTCACCAGCTGTATCGGGTACGGGGGCTTCGACCTTACCTCTCCAGGCCCGATCTGGCCACTCTTGTCCATGCCATCATCACCTCGAGGCTAGACTACTGCAATGCGCTCTATGTGGGGCTTCCCTTGTTTCTGGTTCGGAGGCTGCAGCTAGTGCAGAAAGCGGCAGCCCGTCTCCTGATGGGGACGGGGCAGCGTGAGCACATAACACCGGTGCTCTGTGCTCTGCACTGGCTGCCTATAGTGTACCGAGTCAGATTCAAGGTGTTAGTATTGATTTACAAAGCCCTGCACGGTCTGGGCCCCTCATATCTCGGGGACCGCCTCGCCCTCCATGCCTCGTAGCGATCCCTTCAGTCCACCGGGGGTGCCTTTCTGGAGGTCCCATGTGTAAGACGGGGGACCACAATGGAGAGGGCATTCTCGGTGGCCGGGCCGCAGTTGTGGAACTCCCTCCCGGAGGAGGCTTACCTGGCCCCGGGCCTGTTGGCCTTCTGATGTATTTGTAAGACTTGGCTGTTCGCCCAGGCCTTTAGAGGGGAGGGGGGGGCGTAATTTCTGTAGGGGGTGTTTAAAATTTGTTTTAATTAAAATGTTTTAGACTTTTTATATTGAAAATTATTTTATATTATGTTGGAAGCCGCCCCGAGATGCCATAGGCATGAGGGGGTGGCATACAAATATAAGGAAATAAATAAATAATAAATAAATATTCCATCCCAGATTCCCTTCTCTTCCCCTGGTTTTTCATTTAGAGTAGAATTATTAGATTGCTTTAAGTTTCATTTCTTTTTTGTACCCCTCCTTGTGTTGTTTGTGATTCCCCCCATCCCAGATAGATAGATAGATAGATAGATAGATAGATAGATAGATAGATTAGAGATAGTAGACAGTTGTAGGAGTTATCTTAGTGGTAGAGATGGCATTAGTGATTTAGTTTTAGTGTTTGTAGGAGTAGGCCTGTTTATTTATTAGATAATCCATTTACTTCAAAGCATTTAGAATAGTTAATAGCAGTTAGATTTAGTGTATATATATATATATATATATATATATATATATAATATTTGATTAAAAATTTAAATTAAAAAAACCCATATAAAAACCAAAAAACCAAATAAAAAAACAAAAAACCATATAAAAACAAACAAAAACCCCCATATAAAAACATTTCCCAAATGGCCGAACCCGAACCGAACAGTCAAACCCAACGGCTTAACCCAAACCTGGCGAACAAACCGAACGGCCGAACCGAATGCAGCCAAACTGAATGGCCGAACCCGAACCGCAATCTGTTCGCCCATCCCTAGAGGATATATCTATCATCTCTGCTGTTTGGCACAGGCTTCAGTCTGGGTGGGCAACCCAGATGCATGGGGGTGGCTGTCAACTTTCAGAGAACACCCCAGGAGGGGGCAGGACGATGTCGGGAAGCACACCAGCTGCGTGGGGATTGGATTTATGTAGCTAGCTGAACTCTTGCAGTGAGCTCTAGCACGCATGCACGCGCACACACACACACAAACACACACACAAAGTCTGACAGCAAAGTATGAGAAAATGCTCTGACCAAAGCCAGAACTAATCACAGACAAAGAGCAGGCCCAGATAACAGCAACTTATATCTACCCTCTATGACTGCCTAGAAGTCACCACTGATTGGTCCTCCTGTAAAGATGGAAGCATGCAGTAATCGGCCAGTGAATGTGTCTGTCTGTCTTTTGGGATGATCCCCATCCCTTCTACAGCCCTCTCCACCCTGACATGCCTGTCTCTGAATGGCACTGCATGTGCTATTTACATGAATAACAAAAAAAGTCAAGAAGAAAAGCTCAATTGTTTATAAAATTTGGACCCTTTATCAAATCTTTTTAAACTTTGGTAGTGATGATCCTGAAGGTCTGTGATATAATCTTGAAAAATTTCATATAAAATGTATGAAATAAAAAGATGTTACAGCCAGAAATGCATTTATACATAAATCACTTATACCATAAGGACCCTTTATCCAATCCTTCTGAAATTTGGCCAAGATAGTACTATAGGGAAGTGTTATAATCCTACCAAGATTCATCCAAATCAGATTCCGGTCAGGAATGTGTACATAGATTTTTTGTAAAATAATAAATTTAAACTAATTATAAAACCAGATCCATTTATCCAATTTTTCTGAAATTTGGAACTCCTGATTCCCTCTGCTGGGGATATACTTCTGCCAAGTTTAATAAGAATTGATGAAAAGTAAAAAGTAAAAACCCAAAATATGTGTTTTTTTAGATTTTTCCTATTAATTCATAATAACAAAACATTTTTTTTGTTTTTTTCTTATTACGTTCTTTCATTTTCATTATTCAATACCAAAAATTAAAAATCCCTATTTTGTTTTCTTTACAAAACAAAAATGAAATGCACACACCTATTAAGAGTGTTGTAGATAACAATCTACCTTCAAAGGACCAAATCTCTGCAAACATTAATCTTGGTCGCCTTCAAAGCCTACTACTGCAAGGAGTGGTGCAATTAGGGTGGTCTTTTGAATTGACCAAGCCTGTAATCTCTATTTTTCTGGTGCCCCAGTTGTCATCCTTTTTTCGTCTACTTTTCAGCACCGACCATAGGTTGACTGCTGCATTTATATAAATAAGAAGACCTGATTACTGTTGGCACCTCTTTACTGAGATGTCTTAGGAAACAAAAAAAATAATATTATTAATATTATTTATTTTTCTCATTTTACCCCGTCCTTCTCCATAGACTCAGAGGGCCTTAGGCTTACAACATTAAAAATATAAAATACAGTAAACACATACAAATCTGTTAGAACCCCAACATCATCCTAACCACCTAATCACCCCATCTTTTACTCCCACCTGCAGCCCATCAATCCTTTTCCCCAAACCCCTCTACTAGGGATGGGCGAACAGATCGCAATTCGGGTTCGTCCGTTTGGCTCGTGTGCGTTCAGGTTCGTTTGTTCAGGTGGTTCACCTGCTTAGGTTCGGTTTGGCCATTCGGCCGTTCAGGAAAAATAAAGCGAGAGCACGGGAAGCCGTAATCATGCCGGAAACCGGAAAGTCGAGTGCGTGTGGAACTGTGTGGTGAGTGAGTGTGTGTTTGACTGGGTGGCTGTTTGGTTTGTGTGTTTTGGCTGTGTTTGTGTTGGGTTTGGCTGTGCTGTGTGTTTGGGTGGTTGGTGAATGTTGATGTGTGTTGTGGGTGACTGTTTTGGGTGTGTGTGTTTAAAAAAAAAAATGAAGAAGGCTATGTTGTTGATTCCCCGGCTAGGGACTAACTTGACAGTCTAGGAGGAGGTAGAGGTAGAGGTAGAGTCGCTGCCCCTACTACCCCTCCGGTGGTGGTGCCCAGCTCCTCAGATGAGGAAGCAGTGGACTCAGGAGGTGCTGCCAGGTTTGTAAAATTTGTTTTTACTTTGAGGACAAGAAAGGCTCTATCCGTTAGAGCGAGCTCACTGGAGTGCAGGTGGGTCTGTGCCTGGGTCGTGAACATCAGTCAGGCACAAACAGTGGGCATCAGCGAGTGGCAGCAGATGTCTGCCACAGAGAGAGAGGGTACTGTAGTGTGGGGGGCTCTGGCACGAGCAGCACCCCCACCCAAATATGTGCCAGGCTAAGGCTAGCAAGGGTCTCCACCCTCCAGTTGCCATCCCATTCCCTACACACACCCAAATAAGGGCAGGGTCTTTCCTCCAGCCAGGGTCACATCTCCTGTCACCATAACTATCACCCCAAGGAGGGAAGGATTTGCACATGCCAGCCAGGGTCTTCCTAGTTGCAATCCCAAGCACCCCAAGAAGGGCAGGATTTGCACATGCCAACCAGCCAGGGTCTCTCCATTGCCATCCCAAGCAGCACCCCAGGGAGCACAGGATTTGCACGTGCCAGCCAGGGGCTTTCTAGTTGTAATCCCTAGCATCCCCTAGCACACCCAGGAGGGCACGATTTGCACGTGCTTTACAGCTTTCTAGTTTCAATCCTTAGCACCCCAAGGAGGGAGGAGTAGAGGCATCATCATAAATGCATGATATTACTTTGGTGTTCTTAATGTGTTCCCATTTCAGAGAGGAATCGGATGCCAGGCCCAGCGCTGCTGCCAGGACCAGGCCAAGGACTTGGAGGAGCCCTAGTCATAGGCAGCAGTCTCTGCCACAGCCAGTGACACCCCCAGACATCCGGCACCAGACGTCGGATGTCTGGAGGTTCTACCACAAGGGCGACAGAATCGCCGCATGCAAGGTATGGCACGGGGACTGGAACAACAGGGAATTAATTGCCCTATGACCTGTTAGGGATGGAAGTCCCCTGCAGAGAGAGATTGGATGGCCACCCCAGTCCACCCACTTGTGGAGACAGAATGCAGGTAGGGCTTGACAGACCATTGTTCTGACACAGTACGGCACTTCTTATGTTCCTATCTTTTTCTGCTCAGTCAGACACAAGAAATACAGTGGGCATCAGTGGGTGGCAGTGGATGTCTGCAACAGAGAGAAAGAGGGTAGTGTGGGGGCTTTGGCACGAGCAGCACCCCCACCTAAACATGTGCCAGGCTAGCAAGGGTCTCCACTCTCCAGCCATCCCATTCCCTACGCACCACCAACTAAGGGCAGGCTCTTTTCTCCAGCCAGGGTTCCATCTCCTGTTGACATCCCTAGCACCCCAAGGAGGGCAGGATTTGCACATGCCAGCCAGGTCCTTCCTAGTTGCAATCCCAAGCACCACAAGGAGGGGAGGGTTTGCACGTGCCATCCAGGGCCTTCCTAGTTGCAATCCCTAGCATCTGATAGCACCCCTGGGAGGGCAGGATTTGCATGAAATATCTAGTTGCAATCCCTACGGAGGGAGGACTAGAGGCATCATCATAAATGCATGATATTTATTTGGTGTTCTTATGTGTTCCCGTTCCAGAGAGGAATCGGATTTCGGCCACAGCCCTGCTGTTGCTGCTGTCAGGACCACATCAAGGCAGAGGACTCACCGGACACCTAGACGGGGATCAACAGTCACACCGCCAGACATTCGGTGCCAGTCATCAGATGTCTGGAGGTTCTATCACAAGGACGACAGAACCGCCACATGCAAGGTATGGCACAGGGTTCTGGAACAACAGGGAATGTATTGCCCTATGACCTGTTAGGGATGGAAGTCCCCTGCAGAGAGAGATTGGATGGCCACCCCAGTCCACCCACTTGTGGAGACAGAATGCAGGTAGGGCTTGACAGACCATTGTTCTGACACAGTACGGCACTTCTTATGTTCCTATCTTTTTCTGCTCTTTTTAGATCTGTCACAAAATAATCCAGCACCATAAGGAGAGGACCACATCTGGGCTAATCACCCACATTGAGTGGAGGCATGGCCTTAAAGTGAGGTGGCAGGGTGAGGATTCTGATGTGGCGGTGGAGCCCCAGTGCCAGAAGAAGGGGGGGAAGGCATGGCAACCCGCAAACGGTAGCATATAAGCCCTTCCCCTCCCCCCTCCATCCCTGACATTGAGGAGACCCCCGGGCCCTTCCGGTCAACTTGCAGCCCAACCGTGACTGTGCAGCAGAGATCCAGCAGCCTGTTACCACCATGGAGACCCGCTTGGTGGAGCAGCTGCAGGCGGTCCAGATGGAGTGGAGGAAGGTGGAGGCATACAGGCAGTATGTCTCCGCTGAGCTGGACTGCATGCAGATGTACCACCAGGCGGTCTCCAGGTGGCATAGGGACACAAAAAAGGGCTTGGAGTTTGCCATGGCCCATGGCTACGTGCTGGATGAGTCCTGGGTTGCCTGTACTCAGGCCTGTGATGTGTCCCATTGGCTTTTGCCTTTCCCCCAATTACCGGGGGACAGGCCCAGTGGCAGCAGAGAGTGACTCTTAGTTTAATTAATACTAGGTTTCCTTTACAGTTTGCTTTTGTTTTATTAATTGTTTTTGTTGTTGTTGTTGTTGTTTTCTTGTTATTTAAATATTTTAAATTAAAGTTGTTATATTAATTGTTATGAGCTTCGTTTGACCTGTCCAATCTTTTTATCCCTATGTGCTGAAGTTCTGGCTGGCAGGTGGCAGAATCTCAGACAGCTTGTCGATCCCTACCAGCAGCACCTGCCACCTCATGTAGCATAGTTAGTAACCCAAAGATGTGCTGTGCCAGCAGCAGGGTCTCAACTTGCAGACAGCCAATGGGGAGGTGCAGGGCTTGTGTTTGTGTGGGTGGGTGTGAAAGAGAGACAGGCTCCTTGGCAGCAGGCCGGGCAACAGGTGGTGGGAGCTGGTGGTCGGAGGGGCTTTTATTTCAAGCAGATTCAGCAGGCATCCATGGGTGGGTGTGGAGGAATAGGCTGTAGCCTGTGAGGGGAGCAGACTGGCATGATGGTCTCAACTAGCAGAAATCCCCCCAGGAGGTGCGGGGCTTGTGTTTGTGTGGGTGGGTGTGACAGAGAGAAAGAGAGACAAGCTCCTTGGCAGCGGGAAGCAGGTGGTGGGAGCCGGTGGTGGGAGGGGCTTTTAGTTTCAGCAGCTTCAGCAAGCATCCGCATGTGGGTGCAGAGGAGTAGGCTTTGGGAGAGTGGGGGTAGGCTGGTGTGGGGGCACCGGGCTTCTGGATGCAGTGGAATGGAATGCAGCCCCCAGTGACTGGAATGTTGGTCGCAGAATCTCATTGATAGTTCCTGGGATGGGCGGGCATGACTGAATCAGGGATAGTGAAATGACAGCCTAAAGCTTATGGGGCACACTTCATTCAATCAGGTGATAGGTGGTAGCCGGGCAGCAGGTACAGGGACACACACAGGCAGGCAGACAGGCAGGCACATATAATACATTGTGTGTGTTATATTCCATCTCATTACTGTAGGTTTGCTGTGTACTGGATGTGGCCAATAGGGATGGGCGAATGCGGTTCAGAAGTTTGGAGTTCAGCCCAAACTCAGCCTGTTTGGATGACCGAACCCAAACCTGAACCTGAACCCAAATCTGAACACGAACTGACCGAACCGAACTCAATTCCGAACGTCAAAATGACCAAACAGTTTGGTCAGTTTGGATCACGTTCGGGTGAGTTCGGGTGGCAAAAAAAGGGTCACTGGAAGGTCAAACGTGACAGGGAGGGGTAGTCAGCTGAGGAGAAGACTTTCAGGCACCAGGGGTGGACAGGCTTGCAAGAAACAAAACTATCTGCCTCCCCCCTTCCCAACACCTTCTGAGCTAGTCGCTGTTCCTGAACCGCAGGTGTTTCAGAAGGCTCCCTCTTCCAGCATTTCCCAGCTCCCCAATTCATTGCAATCCTCTCCCATTTCACCCATCCAACCCATCTACCCCCATATTCGCATTCATTTATTTAGCTTAGCTTAGATAGATTTAGTGGTTATTTTTTGTTTTTATCCCTCCCTGTGTGCAATCCTCCTCCCATTTCACCCATCCAACCCATCTACCCCCATATTCTCATTCATTTATTTAGCTTAGCTTATATAGATTTAGTGGTTATTTTTTACCTCTCCCTGTGTTCAACCTTCCTTCCTCCCTCCCCCCTCCATTGAATCATTTCCCTCTCCCATATATTCCATCCCAGATTCCCTTCCCTTCCCCTGTTTTTTCATTTAGAGTAGGATTATTAGATTGCTTTAAGTTTCATTTCAGTTTTGTACTGAAATGAAACTTAAACCTTAAACTGAAACCTTGTGTTGTTTGTGATNTGATTTAGTTTTAGTGTTTGTAGGAGTAGGCCTGTGTACTTATTAGATAATCCATTTAGTTCATAGCATTTAGAATAGTTAATAGCAGTTAGATTTAGTGTAGATAGATATATATAATATTAGATAAAAATAAAAAATAAAAAAACCTCATATAAATAACAAAAAACCCACCTCATAACAAAATATTTCCCGAACAGCCGAACCCGAACTGAACGGCTGAACCGAACAGCCGAACCTGAACCCGGCGAACTAACTGAATGGCCGAACCGAACGAATGAACCGAATGCAGCTGAACTGAACAGCTGAACCTGAACCGCGATCTGTTCACCCATCCCTAGTGGCCAATGGGCATTAATGGGCGCATGAGCGCAGATGGGAGTTCTTCCTGGTTCTGGCAGGTGTCAGCCAGGATATACCTACCTCTCCCCCTCTAACCCCCATCTCCCTCGTTCTTGCTGACAACCTCTCTCTCTCTCTGGCCATATACTGCAGGTGACAGCATGGGTGGGATCATGTCTGTCTCTCCTTCAAGCAGTGGGTGGTCTTTCTCTCTCTCTCTCTCTCTTATTTCTCTCTCTCTCTCTCTTGGAAGCAACCTGGGTGGGCAGACAGGCACCTTGGCATGAGAGGCATGAAGGCGGGATGAAGCTGGCTTTGAGATTGGTGGCAACCTTGGGTACAGAACACTTGGCACAGACAGCATATAGGTCTGGCAGCAGCAGCTGTTTCTTTATGCCATGGCATCATGGCATGGATAGCATATAGGCCAAGTTTCTCTTAGACAGTCGATCCTAAGAGATAGACGAGTGTTGTCGAGAAGGGACGGGCGATCGCCGATAGCCTCCGTTGCCCACAGCCGATTGAAAGGTAGTCAGGTACAGGATCATCCTGGGCCAGCTCCAAATCATCGGAGGGCAAGCTTCTAGATACAGTGGATAGAAGATGGATGGACAGTGGATAGAAAGATGGCTCTCCATGAGTTGAATGACGGGCCCCCGGATCCTGATGGTGGGTGCTGGGGCTAGAGTGGCAGCGTCTACATACAGTGGACAGAAGGGTGAATGGACAGTGGATAGAAAGATGGCTCTCTGTGAGTGGAATGATGGGCCATTGTAAGAGGAAAGAATACGATCTAGGAAACATGGCAGCAAGCTGCGAAAGCTTTATGGATTAAATTGGGAGGGAGCCTCCAAGAAGCAAGTGTGCTCCACCAGACTGAGACACTTTGCTAGCTCTACAGAATCTCCTGGCCAAGTGTGCCCACTCTCCCTGCCTTGGTCCATTCCAGCTGCATTCTGTCCCCACTCCACTCTGCAGGGTGTTTGGTCGCTGCCTCTACGTTGGGAGAGGGGCCCTGCGGTTTTGAATGCTGCTGGTTCCAGGTCCCCCGCCCTAGAACACAACCTGCATTTTGTGTCTGCTGCTCAAAGCTCCTCCCCTCCTTCATGGCCCAGTTTCCTCTGAGCCGCACATGCAGAGCTGGGACTAGGGCATCCCCTGCCCTGCAGCTGGTGGGGTGTGTGGAGGACTTGCTTGTGCTTGTGAAGGGGAGTGGCAGGCAGAGCTCCCCACCCCCTCAGTCTGGGTGCAAGGCCCTGACAGATAATTAATTGAGACCCATCATGGTGGGTGCTGATGCTAAGGTGTCAGCTTGTGAATCGCCACAGCCCTCCCTGCCTGTAACTTGGCCCCAGGACCATGACGGCCGGTCCTGGCACTGGAGTAGCTGCTTCTTGTCATGCGGTGGAGCAACATCAGAATGTGAGAGGAATTATGACCCCAGACCCATCACAATGGGTGCTGAGGCTAAGGTGTCAGCTTGTAGATCTTGGCCACAGCCCTCCCTACCTGTAACTTGGGCCCAGGACCCTAGCCGTATGTCCTGGGGCTGGAGTGGCTACTTCTTGATGCTTTTGAATATCAGCTCTCTGTGTGAGGAATGATTGCCCCAGACCCATCACGATGTGTGCTGCGGCTAAGGTGGCAGCTTGTGAATCTTGGCCACAGCCCTCTCTGCCTGTAACTTTGCCTCAGGACCCTGGTGGTGGTTCCTAGTGCTGGAGTGGCTGCTTCTTGTCATTCGGTGGAATGACATCGGAAAGTTCAAGGAAGGATGGCCCCTGGCCCATCAGGGTGAGTCCCGGGGATGGAATGGCAGTTTCTAGATTTTGGCCACAGCCCTCCCTGCCTGTAACTTGGCTCCAGAACCCTTACAGTGGGTCCTGGGGCTGGAGTGGCTGCAACATGTCATTTGATGGAAAGACATTGAAATGTGCGAGGAATGATGGCCCCAGACCCATCACGGTGGGTGCTGAGGCTAAGGTGGTAGCTTGTAGATCTTGGCCACAGCCCTCCCTGCCTGTAACTTTTCCCCAGGACCCTGGTGGCGGATCCTGGTGCTGGAGTGGCTGCTTCTTGTCATGCGGTGGAATGACATCGGAAAGTGTGAGGAATGATGTCCCCAAACCCATCACGGTGGGTCCTGGGGATGGAGTGGCAGCTTCTAGGTTTTGGCCACAGCCCTCCCTGCCTGTAACTTGGCCTCAGAACTCTGACAGTGGGTCCTGGGGCTGGAGTGGCTGCGTCTTGTCATGCGGTGGAAAGACATTGGAAAGTGCGAGGAATGATGGCCCCAGACCCATCAAGGTGTATGCTGAGGCTAAGGTGGCAGCTTCTGGATCTTAGCCATAGCCCTCCCTGCCTGTAACTTGACCCCAGGACCCTGGCGGTGGGTCCTGTGGCTGGAGTGACTGTTTCTTGATGCATTAAAGAGACAGAGCAGTGTGCGAGGAATGATGGCCCCAGACCCATCCCGGTGGGTGCTGGGACTAAGGTGGCAACTTCTAGGTTTTGACCACAGCCCTCCCTGCCTGTAACTTGGCCCCAGGACCCTGGCGGCTTGTCCTGGCACTGGAGTGGCTGCTTCTTGGTGCATTGGAATGACTAGTGCCATTGGCACTAGCAGCAGCAGACTGGTTGCCGGGGCAGGCAGTCAGGTGGTGTGGCATGAGATGCAGTCAGGCAGAATGAGGCAGGGTTCGAGCTTTGCAACCTGGGCGGGCAGGCGGTAAGTGTGGAATGAGAGGCAGTAGGGCAGGTGGGCTTGGGCAGACTTTGAGCTAGGCAACCTGGGTGGGAAGACAGGCAACTTGGCATGGGAAGCAGGACTAGGAATGTAGCGGAATATCGCAGTGGTAGATATTTCCGGTGGAAACAGTGTTTCCGCAATTAGTGGAACGGCATGGCAGAGGCTTTCATTCCGCGGTTTCATTCCGCGGTTCCGCGGTTCCGCTTATTTAATTCCGCAACTTGGTGGAATCGTGGAAACATGCCATTTTCTCTATTTCCGCAATTCCACCAGCGCCACAAAATAGCGGAATAGTGGTTTTCCGCAATTTCCACAATTTTTCTGCAATTTTTCCGCAATTCCGCGATTTACAGAATTCCGGCGGAATTAGCGGAATATCCGCAGAAAAGTTGCGGTGTGGCGTGGGCAATTCTGAAATGGTGGAACGGAATCACGGCGCGGTAAAAGCTGCTGCCGCATCAGCCCTAGGCAGGACTGATGCATGCTTTGAGGTTGGTGGCAAGCTGGGTGGGCAGACAGGCAGCGTGACATGAGTCAGTAGGGCAGGCAGGCTGGCTGGGATATTGGCAGCAGGGCAATCAGATAGGCTAGCAAAGACTGTGCAGCACGAAAGAGCGAGAGACAGTCAGTGTCACATAGGTGGGCCGATATCATGTAGCCATAGGCCGGCTGGCAAGTTTATAGTTTGTTTCCCAATGCCACCCTGTGTCCTGAGGTCAGTCAGATAAGGCAGCTGAGGCCGTCTAGTATGAGAGAGAGAGAGAGAGAAAGAGAGAGGCAGGGCAGGTGCCAGGTATTAGGAGGGAGGGACAGCACCTCAGCACCACAGGAGCAGTAGCCCTAGCTCAGAATGAGGAGGAGGCGTAGACCTGTCCCAAGACTGCCCCTGGCATGGGATGACGTGTGCCATTGCACCATCACTCCTTGTCCAGGGGCAGCTTGGGGAATCCCAGAAGCCGAAGTTTCACCTTCAGAAAGAGCAACTGCTCCAACAACTTGGCACCCAGTATCAGGTGGTGGGGGCGCATATGTCCCCCGTGATGGAGAACACCCTCTCACTGGGGACACTGGTTGGTGGGCTGTACAGGATACCCTTGGTCAAATTGGACAGGGCCGGCCACACGTTGGCCTTGCTGGCCCAGTAGGCCAAGGGATTGCTGCTGGGATCTGTGCATGGCTCCTCCTCCAGATAGGCTCCTCCAGATAGGTCTCCACTGCTTCTGAGGTGCCATCATACTCCCTCTGGTAGCTCTGGGTGGGCCCCACCGGCCCCACTGCCATCAGTCATGCTGCTTGCCCTTTTGTGCTGGGCCCCATGCTCCCCAGAGTGGACTGCACAGACAAGGAGCTGCTGGCAATAGGAATCCTACTGCTGGTGGTGGTGCTGCTGCTACCCCTAGGGTTGGGGGAAGGGATGAACCCAGATAGCAGGAAGGGGTTGCTGCTCCAACTCCCACCATCCCCAGGGGCATCCTGCTGCATGGCCCGCTCTGCCTGCTGGACCTTTTGAACCAGCGTAACCTTTCAGAGGCCATAGACCGCAGTCTCACGTGCCATGCTGCCCTTGATCCTGGGGTTCAGCATGGTTGCCATGACATATTCGTCCCGGAACGAGAGCTCATCAAAACACGCACTCAGTCCCGCCTTCAGCTTCCGCGTGAGGTTAATCACCTCTTCGGACATTCTCCTGCCCTGAGGGCCACAATCCTGCCCCTCCGCCCCCCAGAATCTCATCCAGGCTGCTGCAGAGACTATGCACCAGCGGGGTCACCTGGCTGAGGGAGGCGGTGGAGCTGCTCAAGGTCTCCATGATGGCCAGGAATGGTCTCAGGACAAATAAAGTTTGGGATATAATCTCCCATTCCTCCTTGTTGTACCCTGGAGGTGCCTCGATTTCTGTCTCCAGTTCAACCTGATGCAGGGCAGCTTTCTGTTCAAGAAGCCGCTCAAGCATCAGGAAGGTGGAATTCCACCTGGTGGAGACATTCTGGATAAGGGTGTGCACTGAGGACCCTTGCTCAGCCTGCTTCTCCCGGAGGAGCTCGCTGCCCTTCATGCTGCAGTTGAAGAAACCCGCCAGCTTCCTTCCCCACTCGACCAGGGAGCTAAGGGTTCCTGGCCCAATCCCCTTCTCCCCCAAGCCCAGAGCGTCTTTCACCATGAGATGCAGTGTGTGAACGGTGCAAGGGATGCTCATGAAGCCCCCGTCACAGACTGCCTTTAGGATATTGGCCACATTGTCCATGACCACACACCCCTTGTAGAAGGCCACGCCTGGTGTGAGCCACTCCCTCACCATGGTGGCCAGGGCTGCCTGGAGGTTCCTCGCGGTGTGGGAGCTGTTCATGACTTGGGCCTGAAGCAGGGCTCACCTATACCCTGCTTCAGGTCCCGTCCTTCCACTGCCAAGCACTGCCTATGCGTCCTGCCACCAATGTGCGGTCATCACCAGGTAGGTGTGCTGTGCGTTTCTGGTGGACCATAGGTCCATCGTAAAGTGGACCGTTGCCCCCCCCAGCCCCTGCCAGCTGCTACCTCACCCGCTCCTTCAAAGCCCTGTAAAGCTGTGGCACCACAGTCCTGTTGTAAATGCAAGGACTGTGAGATCATTGCATCCATTTGCCCAATGCAGAGTTTACAGAGGAGTGTGAGTAGCTAATCATCAATAAGCAGGCAGGAAGCATACTTAAGCTTAAGTAGCTTTATTAGGAAATACATGTAGGATAGGAAAGGCCTACATCTATGCTAAGTCCTAAGACTAGGTGTGTTCAAGAGGGAGGAAGGAAGCTCTCTGAGACACAAAGAGATGAGAAATCTCCTGGGGGAGGAGATTGACCAATCAGGTCCTGACAGGAGTAGGACAGATAGGATGGGGGAAGGGTTCCCTGATCTGTCTGTCTACTCCTGGTGTTTCTAGCAAACAAACAGGATGAGGTGCTTAGGGGGGATGCAACCAAAGGAATGTATTTCCAACACCCCTTCTCATCGTCCCGTGCACCGAATCATTTATGTGCACTGCTGACAATTCCCAATGCTTCTCGTAGCCTCTGGAAATTGTCTCTGGGTAGCGGTTTGGTCAGCACATCCGCTATCATTTCCTCTGTAGGACAATAAATCAGTTCAACAAGTCCTTTTTCTTGCGCTTCTCTCACATAGTGACGCTTGGTGTTGATGTGCTTCGACCTTGGCTTTATCTTTTCCATTTTCGTAAGCTGAATGCAGCTTTGATTGTCCTCATACATCTCAGTTGGCTTTGGTTCGTCTATTCCAAAGTCCTTTAGTAGTCTGTGTAGCCATACTACCTCTTGACATGCTTGAGTGGCTGAAATAAATTCTGCTTCTGTGGATGAAAGGGCAATTAATGACTGCTTCTGGCTAGTCCAACTGATTGCTCCGCCTCCATACAGAAATACATTTCCACTCACAGATTTGCAGTCAGTCTTGTCTCCGGCCCAGTCCGCATCCATATATCCCATCAATCTGGGGTTCTCGCTTGCTGGTAGTTTTAAGTTTAAATGCATTGTGCCCTTCAGGTACCGTGCTATTCTCTTGACTGCTATCCAGTCCCTTTGGGTTGGTGCACTTACTTTTCTGCTTAGTATTCCTACAGCAGCGGCAATGTCTGGCCTTGTGACGGTGGCTACATACAACATTTTGCCAATTGCAGTTCTGTACTGGTTGTCCTGTGGTAGGGGCTCGTCGTTGCCTTCCTGGCTTAGGAAATTTGTTTCCATAGGTGTCCCCACTTCATTAGCCTCTGTCATGCCTAGGCATTCTAAAATGTCCTTTATCTTTTGTTTTTGATTGAGAAGGAAACTTCCATCTTTTTCTCGTTCTATTTGTATTCCAAGATAGTAAGTGATACCTCCCAAGTCTTTCACCTCTATTTCTTTGTTCAGATTCCTGACGATTTCATCACAATCTCGTTTGTTTTCATGGCATACAATCAGATCATCCACATAAGTTAGAATGTATGTCCTCCTTTTATTTCTGAACCTTGAGTATAGGCAGGGGTCAGCTTCTCCCTGTATGAACCCCTCCTTAAGGAGCAATTGATTCAATTTTTCGTTCCAGGCTTTCGCTGCTTGCTTTAAACCATAGATACTCTTTTGAAGTTTGCACACAAGTTCCTCCTTCCCAGGTTCTTTAAATCCCGGCGGCTGCTGCATGTAGATATCCTCTTTGATATCACCATGTAGGAATGCAGTCTTCACGTCTAAGTGCTGCACTTCCATTTTTCTTGCAGCTGCTATGCTGAGGAGTGTTCTTATTGTGGTGTGCCTTACTACTGGAGCAAAGGTTTCGTCGTAGTCTTCGCCGTATTTTTGGGAATATCCCTTGGCCACTAATCTCGCTTTGTGGCGCGTGATTTCCCCTTCTGCATTATGCTTGGTCTTGAAGACCCATTTGCATCCAATGGCCTTTTTGTTTTCAGGTAGCTTTGTGAGTGTCCATGTTTTATTTTCATTAAGAGACTCAATTTCTTCCTTGGCAGCATCTCTCCATTTGCGCGCCTCACTGGTTTGCATTTTTTGAATGTCTTGCCATGTTGAGGGCTCCTGTGGTTCCTCCACTTTTGCCGCATAGGAGAATCTCGCTGCTGGCACTCCTTTGTTGTGTCTTTCAGAACGTCTCACTTCTGGTTCTGGTTCTGCTTCGGCTTCAGTTTCAGTATCAGCATCAGTGTTATCTTCTGGTTCCAGTTCTGGTTCTGCTTCAGTTTCAGCATCAGCATCAGTGTTGGTGTCAGTGCCCCCTTCTGGTTCAGGTTGATTGAACATGGTCAAATCAAATGAAACTTCAGCTTCCTCTTTTATCTGCAGTTCTGCAGTCTTTTTCTGTCTTGATGAACTTGGCCTCATTAGGTCTGGCATTTGATCAGTGCTTCCCTTTTCATTTTCATCAAAATAGACCACACTGCTTATCTTCACATTTCCAGTGTCAGTGTCCATTACTCTGTATCCCTTGCATCCTTGTGCATAGCCAACAAGTATCCCTTCTTCACATCTGGTGTTAAGTTTGGTCCTTTTGGCCTTTGGGATATAAGCATAGGCTTTAGAGCCAAACACTCTAATGTGCCCCACACTGGGCTTGTTCCCATGCCATAGTTCATAAGGTGTTGCTTTTGCACCTTTGGTTGGGAGCCTGTTCTGCAGGTATGTGGCAGTCATTACTGCTTCCCCCCAGTATTTGTTTGGCAGATTCGCATCCAAAAGCATACATCTCGCCATCTCTATGAGAGAGCGATTTTTTCTTTCTGCTACTCCATTTTGTTCTGGTGTATGCGGGATGGTTGTCTGGTGTTCAATTCCTTTTTGCTTCAAAAATTCTTTCATCTGTTTTGAAACATATTCACCTCCATTATCTGACCTTAGGATCTGAGGTGATCTTCCAAACTTATTGCTGGCTCTTGCAACATATTCCTTAAATTTCTCCAGCACCTGACTTTTCTCTTTAATCAAGTAAGTGAACGTGAACTTGGAAAAATCATCTATGAAAGTCAATGCATACTGGTTTCCTGCAATTGTTTTTGTCTTCATAGGACCACAGATATCACTATGAATGAGCTGTAGGGGGTGCTGTGTGGCTTCCTCCTTGCTCTGATGAAAGGAGGGCCTAGTTCCCTTTCCTTTTACACAGCAAACACATCTCTCATCTTTAGTTGCACATGAGTTCATTTTAAAATGTTTAACTAGGTCTGGAAGTGCATGCAACACATCTGCATTTCTATGGCCCATCCTTCTGTGCCATTTGCTTTCACAGTTCTTATGTCTGCAATCTTTTGCAGCATTTGCATACTGATCCTGTTGCAAGCAATCTACCTTGAATAGGCCATTTGAATCCAGCATTCCTCGCATAAAAAGCTCCTTTTCCTTTGAAATTCTGCAATATTTCCCTTCAAAATGCACTGCAAAACCTTTCTGTACAGCATACTTGACACTTATAAAATTATGATCCAATTCTGGGACATATAGAGCTTCTTCAATGGTAACTTTCATTTCCTCACCGTTTCCCAGATGACATATGAGTTTAGCCCTGCCTCTTCCTTGACAATAAACTTTCTCTCCATTAGCCAATCTTATAGGAGTTCTATAAGTCCTATCCAGATCAATAAATCTGTCTTTGTCCTTTATAAGATTTTTAGTTGCTCCAGAATCAACAAAGAAATCATGTGAAGCAGTCTCACATTCTATTCCTTCCACATTTTTAAGTTGAGATGCTTTTTCCTCAACCAGGCTGAAAGCCCTATCATGGCTCCCTTTGTTCTTTGCAGAGAAGCTGGGAACTTCTTGCTTGGTGCATTGATATGCGAGATGCGTGGTTTCCCCGCAATTAAAGCAACGCTTAACTCTTGCAGATCCTTTTGAATTTGCAAAAGGCTTCTTGTTCTCAGCTGCCTTGCAGGCAAGCTGTGAGGAAAAGTTTGGCTGTTCATTAGTTTGAGCCATATTAAATTCCTCAAGTTTCTGAATAACAACATCCAAAGATTGGTTATCCTGCATTTCTATTATCTGACATACTGTTTGAAAAGTTGGTGGTAAAGAGTTCAGCAGAAATGCCACTATCAATTCATCTGGTAAATTCAGCTTTTGATTTTCCAGTCTCCTGACTAGTTCAAGCAGGCCATTAACATGAGCTGAAAAATCTTCACTCTCATCCATTCTCATATTACAAAGTCTTTTAAGCATTTGTATCTTTGATATATTTGACTTCCCTTGATACAGTCTCTGTAAAATTTCCCACATATCTTTTGCAGTTAACTTGTCACGTATGTGCACATGTAAACGCTGACTCACCGACATTGAGATGATTGCCATAGCTTTGTCATTTTTCTCATCCCAGAGTTCTTGTGCTGCCCCTGCATCTGTAGGTCTGTTGGACTCCAGCATTTTCCTTAGGCCTTGTCCTCCCAGTGCCATCCTTGCATTATGACTCCAAGCTTCATAGTTTGTTGCTCCAGTGAGCCTCTCTGGAATGGAGACCTTCAGCATAGAATCCATGGTCACAGAGACTAAAATCTTTCTTTTCTTTTCTGCCTTTAAGATTAATGCTAGCACTCAATTTTACTCACTCTACGCTGCCTTTTGGGTGTCTGGGCCCATAACCCTGTTGGAAATGCAAGGACTGTGAGATCATTGCATCCATTTGCCCAATGCAGAGTTTACAGAGGAGTGTGAGTAGCTAATCATCAATAAGCAGGCAGGAAGCATACTTAAGCTTAAGTAGCTTTATTAGGAAATACATGTAGGATAGGAAAGGCCTACATCTATGCTAAGTCCTAAGACTAGGTGTGTTCAAGAGGGAGGAAGGAAGCTCTCTGAGACACAAAGAGATGAGAAATCTCCTGGGGGAGGAGATTGACCAATCAGGTCCTGACAGGAGTAGGACAGATAGGATGGGGGAAGGGTTCCCTGATCTGTCTGTCTACTCCTTCTGTTTCTAGCAAACAAACAGGATGAGGTGCTTAGGCAGGATGCAACCAAAGGAATGTATTTCCAACAAGTCCGACTCAGGGTGGAGCAGGAAGGCAGCTTTAAGTTGGGGGCCAGGAACCCAGTCAGCCGCTGGAAGCCCTTGTCCTCTACAATGGACAAGGGCTGGCCATCCAGGGAAATCATCTCTGCCAGCAGGTGCTTGTCTTTCTCCTGACGATGGCCTTGACACATCCCCCCACTCCATCTCCTCCATGGTGGACTGACAGCACTGCTGACGAGGCTCCTGCTGCTCTTCTGCCCCCATACTGCTCCTGCTGCTAGAGGCATCAGCAGTTGGTGCAGGCCGCTGGGCCGCTGAAGGAGCAGGGTGACTGGCCACTGCAGTCGGGAACCCGCTGGCATCCACTTCCCCTGCCTTCCCACTGAGCCTTGAGGTGCCTGGCCATTGCAGTTGTGCCAAGGTTGGCGAGCACCTGCCCATGCTTCACCACCTTATTGCACAGCGTGCACTGCACCTGTCTGGGATCATCTGCCCGCACCTGCTTAAAATCATCCCAGACTGAGGATTTTTCCCCCCTCCTACCTTCTTGCCTGCCCCGGCGGACGCACTGCTGCCAGTGCTGCTGGGAGGGGGAAAACTTGGCAGCACTGGCAACGCAGATCTGGGAGGAGGGTCAGATATCACCTCAGCTACAGACATCTCCTCTGAGGCACTAGTGTTTGACTCTTTGTCACTGTCTGCGATCATGGTGATGTCCCGTGAAGGGGAGTACTGTGACCCTGAGGCTAGACTGCCCGTGCCCGCAACGCTGCTGGCACTCTCCCTGTGCCCCCCTCTGTAGTTGCTAGTGCTGCTTCTCCTGCTGCTCCTCCTCTCCCTACTGACATTGCCCGGGGATCGGGCCCTGCCTCTAGCAGCTGGGGTGGGATCCACCAGCTCTGGACTGCTGGGGATCGCCTTGACAGTGGGGGACATTGGTGGCCCTGGAAGAACATTGGAAGAAGCAGCCCCAGCACCTGCTCCAGCACCAGCAGAGACAGATGCAGCCTCAATTCCTGCAAGCCTTCCAGTGCCCTGCGTGGTAGTGGAGGAGGGCACTGCCAGGAGGCGATGCAGAGCCACTGAAGCCTG
>QEPC01002197.1:377284-390875 GCA_003113815.1 Sphenodon punctatus | reverse complement strand
TGAAATGAAACTTAAAGCAATCTAAAAATCCTACTCAACACCTGCTGTTCAGGAACAGTGACTAGCTCAGAAGGTGTTGGGAAGGGGGGAGGCAGATAATTAGTTTCGTTTCTTGCAAGCCTCTCCACCCCTGGTGCCTGGAAGTCTGCTGCTCAGTGACTGACACCTCCCTGTCATGCTTGACCTTCCAGTGAACCTTTTTTTGCCACCCGAACTCATCCGAATGCGATCCGAACTGACCAAACTTTTCGGCCATTTCGCGGTTTGGTGTTCGGTTTGTTCGAGTTCAGGTTCGGGTTCAAGTTCGGTCATCTGAACAGGCTGAGTTCGGGTTGAACTCCGAACTGCCGAACTGCATTCACCCATCCCTACAGGCTAGCTGCAATCAGGGGCCAGGGCCTGGCTGGGAGAGGCTCAGGAACGAGTCCCAGAAGGGACAAACATAGGTGGAACGTGATTGGGTGGATAGGAGGAGCCATCCAAGAGCATATAATGGGGAACTGTAGTTCCTCATTATAGCCACCAGGGGGGAAACTTTCATTGAGCCCTATGGGTTCAATTTTTAAACAGCACCTGGACTCTATTGTAGGTGCCCAGATGAGATGTGTGTCTGCGTGAATCACAAAAATGAGGTGGGAGGAGTGGGCTCTGACCATTTCTGGGGCAGGTACTCAGGCAGGGACTGGCTGGCATACATGCTCAGCCAGTGAGCACGAGGACTGTTCTTGTGCACTGCTGAGCTGCAGCCATTTTGTAGATTTTGTTCCTGGCTGGCTGTGTCTCCTGTTGCTGGATATAGTTGCCTTGCCTCCTTGGTGACCGTGGTCCAGGTTTGGTCCTAAGGAACGTAGTTTTTCTTGTTTGTTGATGCTGCACCATCCTGTTGCCTTGGTGGTGAGTACATTTGGGGAGGTGGGAGGTGGGGAAAACACAGGGGAAATGCTACCAGGGATTGGGGTGGGAGTGGGGGGACTAGGGGAATCTGGGTGGGGAATGGGGCTGGGAGGAGGGGTGGACTTGGAGACAATGGGGGAGGGGTGCACTGGGAGACAATGGGGGAGGAAGCTGCAACAAAGAAGTGAAGTGAACCATGTTTTGGGGGACAAGTGGAACTCCTCGCTGCTGCTTTTGTGGTGTGCTGGGGATAATATAGTTGTCTTAAGATATGGTTTCAGTGGTTTACTTTAGCTGGTTGTATGTTTGCCAGTGCACTGCTGGTTTCCCCCCTCCTCCCCTAAGCATGAGCAAAGGCAGTACCCATTTTCTCGGGCCTCACTGACCAAATGTTTAAAAAAGGCCTATTTGCTTGCACAGGCATTTGGCTGCCGGGGATATGGTGTAGCTTCCAGGGATGCTGGTCTGGATGGGTCTGATTTGCTTGCAATGCAGGCCCACAACAGGGCAAACTGTTTAAAAAGGCTTGTTTGCTTGGACAGGCATTTGCCTGTCGGGGATAAGGTATAGCTACTAGGGATGCTGGTCTGAATGGGCCTGGTTTGGTGGCAATGCAGCCCTGAAAGTGTCCAAACTTTTAATAATGGTCTGTTTGCTTGGACAGGCATTTGGTTGTTGGCGATAGGGTATAGTTACTAGGGATGCTGGTCTGGATTGGCCTCGTTTGTTTGCAATATAGACTTGCAACTGCTCTCCTTGTGAACAGAGGAGAAAGTAGGTAGGAACATGGTAGAAGAGAAGGCTGCAGACAACAAGAGACCCCTTTCCCCCAACCCCCACTGAACCCACCACTTTCCCTTCCTCTTCTTGTGCACCAAAACCCTCCTACTTCTCCTCTGCCCTGTCCTTCTCTTCCCTTTCATTCTCTTCTGATTCAGCTTGTTGCAGGACAAGGAGCTAACTCAGTCCTCCCAGTTATCCAAGCCAGAAGGAAAGCTTGTAACAAAGCCTACACCTTCAGAAGACTACTGGTGGTCAAGGATACCATGAAAATTGAGGATTCAAGGGTTCAGAATAAAGGTAGGCAATGGCAACGTGATCTATTTTTTTTTAACCTAGTATCGCTAGTTTGGAGCCGGTGGGAAAAATAGTGTGGCAGGACCCCAGTAAGATGACTCTCTATCCCCTTGTGACGGTGCTTCACACAGTAGTGTTCCCAGCATTAACGAATGTAATGGCCATCCAGTGTTAACTCTGGGAAATCCTTGCTGCTGGGCTAACCCTGGGAACTACTTGCTGCTGGGTTATGCCATGCCACTGGCCTACTGTTGCCCTGGCTCTGCCCTTAGGCCCGCCGGCCTGCTGGCAGCAGGTTCAACCCACCAACTGTCCCGCCAGCCTCTAAACCCACCAGATGCCCCTGCTCCTCATGCCGTGACATCTCACTGAGTGAGTGTGAACTTTGGTTACTCCAAATAGCAGTGTTGCTTCTGAATGATGCAAGTAGGAACAGTAAGGAGTAAATTGGCTCACTAAAGACAATGGCTGGAAATAGACTTGATGGCCAGGTGGCAGCAGCCTGACCCAGACCAGGTCAGGAAACCGCAGCACACACGATCTGGACCGGGTTGGACAACACAACAAATGTGCCCACAGTTGGGCTGCTGGAGAGGGTGGGAAGATGAACAAATGTGAGACCAGCCCTACTTCTTTACTGTGCTCAGTGCCCCCATGGTGAACCAGATCCAGGCTCTGTCTTCTGAGTCACAGCAGACAGGATAGCCTTCTGTGGCCCACTTTGGCCCAGTTAGCCTGACCTTAGCCCAGGCTGTGACCTGGACATAATTTGGGGATTAGATCCTGGGCTAGCAACTGACAAGGCCTGGGAAAATCCCAGGCAAATATCTGGCAGCATCTGTGCAAACTTGAATGTGAGTTCTCGTGCAAGGTAGGTCAAAGTGGGTCACAGAGGCCCAGCATCACATCTGTTTTTACCCAATGTCACACATGAACATAGCCAATGTGAAGGAGAAGTCTAGGTGAAAAGAAGCTCCTTGGAGTAGAAGGCCACTTTTACACAGATGCCACCCTCCCACGAACACCTGGAAACACCCATTGGATGGGTGGAAGAGCATCTGTGTAAATGTCCATGAGTGGGTGGGGCCACATGCATGACCCACCTGCCAACACCCACCAACACTCACAGAGCAGTCGCGAGGGAGCTGGCACCCTCCGTGGGTGGAGATGGGTGTTCAACACCCAAGCGTCCGTGTAAAAGCGAAAACACCCACACCCACTTGGACCGTACCGGCGGAGCCCCTCTGTGCCACGGGGCATGCATGCGTGGCCACGCAGATACGCTCATGGGGGGGGATGCCGAATGTCCAAGAGCCCATAAAGGAGGGCAGAACCATGGCACACGCATGTGAGCTCCCACGATGGCAACCAGGAAGGCCCATGAGAAGACCATGGGAGTTGACGCCACCCTACGCTCAGGAAGAGGAAGTGGTTGGGTGAGTACAGGGACCCAGGGGTGCCCGGGGGGGGGGAGACACACAGCAAGGCAGTGCTGGGGTGCGCCCCAAGCAGAAGGCACAAGGGGCAATGGGCCACCAGTACAGGGGGCCCCAGATGGGAGGCACAAGGGTGCACCCAGTCCAGGAGGTGCCCTGGCAGGGGGGAAGGGGAGGAACGTGCCAGGATGTAACACAGCACACGTGGAGCCACACCGAACACCACCACCCCGGTCGAGGACCCCCAGCCCAGCACTTCCCAGGGACACGGCCTGAGGAGCAGCAGAGAGAGTGAGGTGAGCGTGAGGGAACCACACACCCCGGGATAGGAGGTCCATTCCCCAGGCCCAGACCCATGGCCCTGGAACACAGGGCAGGGGGCGACTGCATAACCCAGTCCCCGATCCTCGCAGGACAGCTCCCAGTCAACTGAGCACCATACCACCTGGACAATGTCTGAGGAGGGCCCCCCAGACAGTCAGGTGAGCAGAAGAGAACCCCAGGGGGGAGAGGGGGCATGCCCTATGGGTGGGCGGAGGGGGCCAGAAGGAGCTGTAGTAACCCCTAATGCACTACCCCCAACAGGACACGACCACCACCATGGCTACCACATCTATAGGGCAGGCCCCATGCTGCCAAGCCTGTCAGGTCTGAAAGGGTCCAGCATGACCTGGTGAGCAGCTACAACACCATACAGGTCTATGAAGCCATCGCCCAGGAGATGCAGAAGCAGGGGTACAATAAGGATGTCACCCAGTGCATTCAGAAGGCAAAGAACTTGAGGTCTGGATATAAACATATGAAGGACAACAATCTCAAGTATGGACGGGCCATGTGCACAGCCGAGTTCCAGGAGGAGCTTAACAAGTTCCTCTTCATGGATGGGGACATCGTGACCTCCCACACACATGGCAGCACCTTTGCTAGGGGCAGATGCAGGGCCACCACACAACCCCCCCTGACAGACCCCACAGAGCAGGGGGGGAGTGCCCCTGGCAAGGCCAGCTAGGAATCAGGAGGGAACAGTCCTGTCCCACAGGGGGAGGAGGCGCCCCAGGGTTCTGCGCGTCAGACTACTACATTAAGCGCACGCCCGCAACACCCACAGGCCTACTGGCCACAGGGACAGGGGATGCACGCAGAACATGTGGAGACCTGAGACGGCCCCCAGGAAGCGTATGAACAGTTACGATCGGCCCAACAGGGCTTGGGGGGGTTGGGGGGTGGCCTGGTCGGAGCACAGTAGCTGGGGCCGGGGGCCAGCAAACACTAATGGTACCCATGACCATTGCAGCAGAAGGCATCCTGGATGTGTACGAGGTGGAGGTTGCAGAGGAGGAGGAGGAGGAGGAGGGGGGTCCGGCAGCTCCCCCATCACCAGGTGGGTGACCCTTCACGGTGGGGCACACCAGCCGGGGGCCACGGGGGGCCCAGGTGCAGAGGGAGGTGGAGGTACGGGGGGGCACCCGGGGGCGTGCAACCACAAACAGCAGGGCACAACAGGGGTGAGGGGGTGGGGGGCTGGTGGGATGGCCGGGTGGCATCAGCTGCCGGGGGGCCAACCCACAGCATGTCAAGGCTGGGGGACCCCACAAGGGAGGGCTGAGGGGAGCTGCCACACTATGAGGGCCTCCCCACCAGGCACCCGGGTCAGGTGGTAGCGGTGAGCGGGGCACACAGGCCAGGCCAGTCTCTCAGTGAACCACCTCCAGAAGGAGAATGGACCAGTTAGGTTGGTCTGCCCTTGGAGGCTGATGGGACCTCAGCGGTTCCAAGAGGTCCTGAGGGAATTAACCTTGGACCTGAATGGCCACTCTGTCAATAAGCTAGTCCAGCAATGGAACAGCTTGCTGGGGGAGGTCATTGACAGGGTGGAGGCTGGAGCAACACTGGCGTCAGACTCGATCTGACTCCAACCGACTTCTCCATAGGGACAATTTGCGGTCCTATGTTGAGGCTGTGAGGGCAACAAGGAAGGCATTCCATGCTGCCCTCATAGCATCTGCGAAGTCACGCCCGATGGAGCTGTTTCGAATGGTGCGGGGGCTGGTCAGTCCGGCCTCCCTCTGCCTGGACGGGCACTTGTCCCAGGCCCGCTGTGAGCAGTTTGTCACCTACTTCACAGACAAGATCGCTCGGATTCAGAGCGACTTTGACACTGGGTTGGGGGCAGTAGGTGGAGAGTGCAAGGTGATTCAGGCCCCGTCTGGTCTAACTTTGTGGGGGGAGTTTCAGGAAGTGACGCCAGCCAATGTGGTGGATGTCTTGGGGTCTGTGAGAACCACCAGTTGTGAACTTGATCTGTGCCCATTCTGGTTGGTGAAAGCCTCCAGGGAGACGTTGGAGACGGTGCTGGCGAGGGTGGTCAACGTGTCCCTGCAGCAGGTGAGGTTGTCGCCTAGCCTCAAGGAGTCTTTGGTGCACCTCCTGCTGAAGAAATCATCATGGATGTGGACGCACTTGCCAGCTACTGACCTGTCTCTAACCTTCCCTTTTTAGGGAAGTTTATTGAGCGGGTGGTGGCGATCCAGGTCCAGGCACATCTAGATAGCATTGGTTTCCTGGACCCGTTCCAATCTGGGTTCCGCCCCGGCTATGGCACAGAGACAGTGTTGGTGGCCTTGGTCGACAATCTCCACCGAGAGATGGATGCAGTATGTTCGACATTTCTTATCCTGCTAGATCTCTTGGCCGCTTTTGACACCGTGAACCATGGGCTGCTGTTGAGATGGCTGCGTGACCTGGGGGGTCTGGACGGGACTGTTCTTGAATGGTTCCGCTCATTCCGCTCGGGGAGAAGCCAGCAGGTAGTGTTGGGAGCTGAAACATCTTGCCCCCATGCTTTATCCTACAGTGTTCCACAGGGTTCTATTCTGTATCCATTATTATTTAATGTTTATATGCAGCCCTTGGGGAAGGTCGTGAGAGGGTTCGGGGTGTGATGTCACCAATATGCTGATGATACTCAGCTGTACCTCTCTTTTTCAGCTGACCCAGACCCTGCTGTCTCTTTGCTATCCCAGTGTCTGGAGGGCATGGCGGAGTGGATGTGGGGTGGGGTGGGGTGGGGGCGGGGATGGGATGGGATGGGATGGGATGGGGGCTTTCCCCACATATTCTTTTTAAATTGTTTAAACATTTTATATTGTTTTAAATGAATGTTGTTCACCGCCCCGGGCTGCCCTGTGGGCAGGAGGGGTGGGATATAAATTTTAAATAAATAAATAAAATAAAAAATAAAATCGCTGAACCCCGATAAGACAGAGGTGATGTTGGTGGGGAGAGCGAGGGAGGTGTCGGCCACCCTGATTGAGGGGGTTCACCCTCCTATAGCTCAGCAGGTTCAGAGTCTGGGGGTGATATTGGATGCAGATCTCTGCCTGGAGTGACAGGTGGAGGTGGTGGCGAAGGCTGCCTTCCACCAGTTATATCTGTTGCAGAGGCTGCACCCGTATGTCTCCGGCCTGGACCTGGCCTCCCTCATCCATGTCTTCATCACCTCAAGGCTGAACTACTGCAATGCACTCTGGGGCTGCCCTTGTTCCTGGTTCAGAGGCTTCTGCTAGTGCAGAACGCGGCAACCCATCTCCTCTCAGGGACGGGTCGCTGGGATCACATAACACCTGTGCTCTGCACTGGTTGCCAATAATGTACTGAGCCAGGTTCAAAGTATTGGTATTGATCTATAAGGCCCTTCACGGTCTGGGCCCCTCGTACCTCAGGGACTGCCTCGTTCTCCGTGCCCCAGAGCGACTGTTTCGGTTTTCCGGGGGTGCCTTCTTGGAGGTTCCCCATGTTAAGCAGGGAACCACAATGGAGAGGGCATTCTCTATGACCGGGCCACGCCTTTGGAATCCTCAGCTGGAAGAAGCTCGCCTGGTCCCAAATCTTTTAACATTTCGGTGAGTTTGCAAAATCTGGCTGTTCGCCCAGGCCTTTGGGGAGGGTGGAAGGGTGGGTTAGGGTTTTTTAATCTCCTCCTACCCTTATTTATGGTTATATTATGGCCTATCCCTGTTTAATTGTTAATATTATTATGATTGTTTTAAATGTTATATTGTTGTATTTTTTATGTTTTAAAACTGTTAGCCACCCCGAGCGTTTTCAGGAGAGGTGGGATATAAATTGATAAAAATAAAATAAATAAAATAACTAAAACAGACCAGGCTCCCTCTCGTGTGAGGGGAGCTGCTGCCGGCAGCATGGAGTGGAACCGGGAGATGTGGGCCATTAACCAGCACCGGAGGGAGGACCTCAGCAGGGAGCTGCGGCAGGAATTGCAATGGTTAGCCAAGGTGTACTCCCGGGAGCCCGCACTCACCTGAGAGCTCATCAGAGGGGAGGGGGAAAGGGACCAGGAAATCCTGGCTGCCATGATGGCCTGGGCCCGCACTGAGCACCTCTGGGACAGGCGCCAAGCTGCCGCCCTCCAACGCGAGCAGCAGCGTGCCTGTGACAGTCTGGAGGGTCAGGCTGCATGGCTCATGGACCTCATGTTGGGGTCCCAGCATGCCAGGGGCCATGATAACCTGGTCCCGCACCAAGCACCTCTAGGACAGGCACCAGGTTGCCGCCCTCCAACGCGAGCAGCAGCGTGCCTGTGACAGTCTGGAGGGTCAGGCTGCATGGCTCATGGACCTCATGGGGGAGGCCATGGAGGCCATGTGGCATGACACCCAGCACAACAGGCCCCTCCATGCCCCAGAAGGATGGTTGGTGGCCGACCAACACCATGGCGGCTTCCCACTGTGCAGGTGGCCCTCCCTGTACCTCAGCCACCCGTAGTTCCCCCAGCAGCAACCCTATCCGGGCCTGGTCCACAGGGTCCCCCTCCCCCACATAGGGCACCAGGGCCTATGTGCAGGGCCACCCCTTCAGCCCCGCCCCCACTACCACCCCAACCCCTCCACCGGGAGACGACGCCCCCACCCCAGGACCGTGCACCCCAGGATGACCAACTGTCCATGGTGGCAGCCCCACCCCCTCTGGTAAGGCTTCAGAATCCTGGGCCCCTGGGGGTGAGGGGTGAAACACTGGGGGGGTGGAGACACTGGGAATCTGGGAACCTGCACAAGGCAGGACCCCGGTAGGGAACACATTGTAGAACCCACTCCGAGCACACGTACTACACAAGTTGAGGAGCAATGGCCATTGCCACAGGCACGTGTGATGCTCGCAAGGGGGGTAGGGGGTTCCCTGGATGACCATGGGATACCCAGTGGCCAGGATCCTGACATGGGACAGAGATGAGTGGACATGAGGATCGCTTACCCCATTCTTGTTTCTCCATGCAGGGACCATCAGTGGAGGCAGTGTGGAGCAACCAGTGGATGACAGGGAGGCCAGACCAGCCAGCCGTCAAGGGCTGCATTCAGTTTCAGCCAGGGCACATCAGCCTGCGAGCCCCAGTGGTGTGGCCAAAAGGGGGAGAAGGCGCCCCAGACTTTAACCCCCACCCCCTTCCATTGTACAGTTCCCCCTCCAATAAATGTGTTGTACCTCTACCTTACAGTCACTTCATCTGTCCTGGGACATGTGGCTGGGGGTGGGTGGGGTGTGCAGGGGGGCACCGGCAGGTTGGGGCTCTGTACACCCCCTGCCCAGCCAATGGGGCCTGGGGCCACCCCAGTGAGGCCTCATGCAGTAGAGGTGCCTGGAAGAGGTGTAGACTGAACCTGCACAGAGTAGCCGGCGCGTGTTGGTTGGCAGGGCGTTGCGGGGGCCACACACCCTGCAGCCAACAACGAGGAGAAGGCTCTCACACTCAGGCAACCAATGGGACTCATTTGTGAGACCACCTAGCCCTCACATGGAATAGAGGCACTGTTGCAGGTAAAGGTTAGTCTCCAGCTTTATTGCAGGGGTTCACAGGCCTATGGACATGGGCGTGGGTTGGGCGCTGCCTGGTGTTCGGCTGCCTTGGCAATGATGTGGTGGCAGATGGTGTCCCTATTCTCCTCTGAGATGCGCCAGAATGCTTTCCCCCCCCTGGGCATGTTGGTACAGAGGCATGGGGACGGCCCTGTGCACCGTGGTGGATTTTCCAGGGCAGCACCCCCTGTCTCGCATACATTTTGCAGGTTGCAACGCTGCCAGGACGAGGATGGGGGTGTGGTCCAGGTCAAACTGGCTCCTGTTCATCAGGAGGTGGCAGCGCATCTTCAGGAGCCTAAGGCCTGCTCCACCACACTGTGTGTGGATGACAGGCGCTCATTGAACAGGCAGTGGTCCAGGTTGCTCGCCTCTGGATAGGCCCACATGAGCCATGGGCTGAGCAGGTAGGCAGTGTCCCCTATCACAACAGGGCTCATGGGAACCCCCTATATCACACGGTACAGGTTGGGGGTGATCTCCCCGTTGAACATGCATGCATAGAAGGGGGAGGCATGCAGGATATGTGCGTCATGGCTCCGCCCCCAGTGGCCTGTGTACACATCTATGAACAGGCCCCTATGATCCACTATGGCCTGCAGATTGATGGAGAAGGCCTATTTTTGGTTCATGTAGTCGATCTTTGCATGCTGTCAATGGCTCCGATGCAATGTGGGAACCCCATTTCCTTGAACCCACACATCACCTACTCAGGGTCTCGGAGCTGGATGACCCACTCCAGGAGAAGCTCCACGAGCAGGTGGCACACATCATGGAGGGTCCTGTTCACTGTGGCGGTGCCCAACCTGAACTGCTTCACCACGCTCCTACAGGAATTGAGAGTGGCCAGATGCCACACCGCCATGGCCACGCACATCCCTGGTGGCAGCGGGAAGTGCATGTTCATCTCCCATCTCAGGTGGTGGGGGTTGAGGAGCTCCCCCAAGCGGTTCATGAGGGACCGAGGCATCCAGAAGTGGTCCGACCATTCCCCATCCATCCAGGTGGCCAACGTGTTGTCCCACCATTCGTTGGAGCAGGAGCGTGACCAGTGCCATTGCAGGATCAGTAGGGTTACGTGACGGGTGTACACGTTGAGGGTCCTTCAGGACAGGACAAGCTGGCCTTGCTGGGACACCATGGAGCCCAACAGGGCACGGCATTGGATGGCTGCCCGCATCGCCCATCGGACGATCACCGCCTTCCCGAGGTTTGCTGCCCTCCACCGTCGTGTCCCCAGGAAGGCAGACCGTTGAACTGGCAGTTGGAGCAGGGCTATCTGCTGTAGCAGCATGTGCAGCAGCAGGAGGGCTGCACCCAGGAGGTGCAGCAGCATGTCCCTGGGCTGCGGGTCCTCATCCCCCGGCTGCATGGTTTTGCATCTCCCAATCAGAGCGACCCTCCACTGGCATGTGCTGTGGCCGCAGCATGCTCTGATGTATTGCCTGTGCACACAGCCCACTCTTCCCTGGTATTGCGTGAGCTCCTCTGTGTCTGCCCAGCCCAGGGTCACTGTTATCTGTGTGCTGCCTGGTCCCATGCTACAGCCCATCCGCCCCATGCCTGACCGCCTGCAGGGGGTCCTTATGTACTGTGTAGGACGGTATGGGCAGGCCACTGATTGGTGATGCACTGGGGGTGTGCTGGGACTGCAACTGGGTGCTGGTCCCAGCTAGGCATCCCCATGAGTGCACCGGCCGCATGCCCAACGTGGGGGGATGAGACCGCGCTCACCCCAGGGTACCCCTGCCTCCACAACACAATACAGTCCCCCCAGCCAGGGTCAGCATTTGCCTGCTGCAGCTGTGCACAGTGTGGATACAATGCCTGGCTCGGCTCCTTGGCCTGGCGCAGTGCCCAGCCATGGCCTCCTTCATTTCTCGGCACCTGTGCTGCATCCCTTCTGTCCTGTGTGTGGGTTGCGGTGCCCAGTCCCCAGTGGGCCAGGCTATTTCTGGCATGCAAGGCTGCCTGTGGGCGAGGGTAGACACTCGTTCCATTTTCATCCCGGTCACGGCAGCCCTCCGTCTCCCACCTGTTGCTTCACTGGAGTGGGCCGCACTCCTGCCATGGCCAGTCATTCTGTGGGGACCTCAGATGGGGATGTAGTGGAGAGGTGGCCGCCCTGTGCAGACATGCTGTTGGCGGCCCTCTGGCTGAGCCCCGATGTGCAGCTGTTGTTGGGCGACCCCCTGTCGGTGGATGATGACTTCTGGCTCCTGTCGCAGTACATGTGGATGATGGGTCACCACGTCAGGGCCCCAGCATGCCAGGGCCATTCCCTTGAGCTAGGCTTCACCCCACTGTACCTACCTTCTTGGGGGCACTCGCCCGCCGTTGTCGTGTCATGGACCACTGCGGAGGTAACGGCGGCTCGCCTGCTGATGGAGTGACCTGGGTTTGGCCTTGCTCTGCTGTCTGGGGGTCCCCCTGTTTCTGCCCTGTACACTGGCACCCTACTGCATGCCCACGGCATCCTGCATGCACCCTCGGATATGGAGGCCCTCCTTTGGGACCTGGGCTTGCTGACCCCCGATGTTGGTGGCCCGCTATGGACTGGGGACCCCTCCGCTGAGGAGCTTGCCACCCTTCAATCGGTGATGGACCTTCCAGCTGTGCAGGTTGCAGCCGCCAGAGATGACCTCCTCCTGCCCCTCTTCCTGGTGGATGCTCATATGCACTCCTGAGCCTTCCAAAGGGGCCTGTTCACATGGGAGGGTCTAGCACAGGGGTCGCCACCCCGGGAGTGCTCATCGGACCATCCATGGGTGGCCCCTCACCGCCGCCCACTCGCAGCCACCCCGGTGCCCTGGCCAGTGCATTGCCTGCCCCTCCGTGCCTCCAATCAGGCTGTGCGCTGCCATCTGCTTCACTGCTGGCTGCTGCCTGGTTCCCTGGACCCCATCGTCCCCTCTGTGTGACCGCTGCTCTTTCCCACTGGGGCCACCCTGGTGCCCTTGCCTGCTCTGCGCGGACGCTCCTGTGCCCTCCTATTGTGCATCTCTTGCCTGGACGTGGGTCCACCAGTGCCCCCCTCCTCTGCCTCTCTGTGCTTGGGGGACCCTGTTCCCCCAGCGCCAATAAAATGCAGTTCTGTGATGGTCTGTCCTGCCTTGCCTCTGTTGCTGCTGTGGCGGCTGGGTGTCCCTTCCTTGGCTGTGTGCAGGGGGTGTGCTTGATGTGTACTGGTGGGATCTGGACCTGTGTGATGTGTGTACCCCTGGGGGTTTCCCTGCTGGGTGCTGCTGCCTAGGCTTGCTCAAGGGGTGGTATTGACGGTGTGCAGTCAGCCAGGCACCCCCTGGACTCGCCTGTGTATTGGTGTGACCCTGTCCCTCCCCACCTCTCCCCTCTGCTATTGCCCCCTGCTGGTGCGGGCCATCTGTGGGGGTGGCGATGGATGGGCAGCGGCACCATGGGTGCTGGGTGGCTGAGCATGAGTAGGGGTTGTGGTGGCCTCGGCCTTTGGTCCAACCGATCCCCCTTGGTTCAGGGGACCAGGTGGTCTTCCGGATGGTGGCTGTCGGCGTGTGGGGTGTGCCCCTGGTGCTCTTGCTGGCCCTGGCCCTCCCAGGGCCCGTTGGTGTTGGCATTTCCTATTGCCCTGACCCTTCTATCCTGCAGCTACTGTTGTTGTGCTGCTGGCAATCTTGCACCTGGGCATGATGGTGCTGCAGCTGGAGCGGGCGACGTGGGACATGTGGGTGGTGGGGTGGCTGTTCACTGACATGCGTGAGTGTGCTGCCTCTTTGCTGGGCCCTGCACCTGTGTCCGTCCATGGGGGGTTCCATTCCTTGGCAGCTTGGGGCAGCTCTTATGACTGTCTCCTCTCCCTCAGTCCCATTCAGTGCAGGCCATGATCGTGGAGCAGATTTAGGAGCAGGGGGAGTTGCTGGAACTCCTCCTGCATGTCCTGGAGTGGCTGCACTGGCTGGACTGCGCACAGGTTGGGTGCTGGCGCCGTGCGCGGGATCGCTGTCCCTGTTGACTGCGTGCTGTCAGAGGCCTGCTGCTGGTGCTGCTGCCCCCCCTTCCTTTGCCCCGTCCCCCTCCCGGCCCTGTTGCTTTTGCCCCCATTGCAGTTTCCCCATTTTATTAAAGGCTTTTGTGTTCCTTCCCAGTGTGTCAGTGTTGTGCTTTGCTTTGACCTCTCCCCTTGTGCAGGTGCCTCTGTGGGGGGTGTTGTTGAGCTGCCTGCGTTGTGTGGGTGCCTTCCCCCCCCATACCCGCTGTGGGCCTGTCCCTGTGTGCTTCTGTTGCCTTCTGTGTGTGTGCCACTCTGCTGTGTGTGTGTATTTGGGGGGGGGGGGGGG
>QEPC01002197.1:358446-377249 GCA_003113815.1 Sphenodon punctatus | reverse complement strand
ACTGGCGCCAGGCTGTCTGAGCTCTGTGCCTGGGCTGTGTGGAGTTGGGTCCTTTATAGCAGCTGTCATCCCATCTCCCTCCCGCCCCACCCACACGGGTCCTGGTGGCTCAGGGGTGGGGCTGCATTGCACAGCTTCATTTGCCCTCAGTTGGCCATGTTCTGCCATTGCTGTGCCAGGCGGGGCTTTCCCGCCACTCCCAGCTGTTCGTGTACTTGCACGGGTGTTTGTCGGATGTTTCCTGGGATGGGTGTTTGGCCACTGGGTGTTTGCGGTCCCCCCCTTTCCTTCCCACAACCCCCCGCAGCACTGTCCGTGTAAATGTCTCCCTGCTTGGCGCTGCCGGGTTTTGCTGGGTGTGCTCACCACCCATTCACATCCATCTCCACCCATCGGCACTGCTGCGCCGTCCATGTAAAAAAGGCCGAACTGTGACAAAAAAATATCTGGCACACTATTAAAGCTTCAGAGGTGGACTAGGGGTATGTAATAGGTTGTATCAAGGTCAAGGAAAATGAGAAGGAACGATCAGCAACAGAAATGAGGAAGTCATTAACTACATGGAGAAGAGAAATTTCTTTAACATGACCAGAGCAAAACCGCGATTAAAATCAGTCAAGGGTATTGTTGTGTGGGAAGTGATTTTCAGAGATGATAAAAGGTTACTTTCCAAAGCTCTTTGTGGAGAAAGGGAGGATTTGAAATGGAATGTTAGTCAGATAAATTGGCAGGAAAGTCAAGAGTGTCTTTTCAAAGGAGTTGTGTAATTCTGCATACTGTACATTCCTCTCGATTCTGTCCTTTCTTATTATCATTTTATAACATTAACCTATTCAAACCAGGAATAGACCTACCAGATGGATTATGGAGTATTTTAGAAAGTTAACATATAGTAAAAAAGGTGTGTGTGTGGGTGGGAGGAGAATGATGTTGACTACAATAATAGTGTGGGGAGAATGTCAAAATGACAGACGAGGGAAAGTGTTAAAAAAAGACAATTATTTTCTAAGTCTGTGATGTAAGAAAATCGAGGAGCAGAAAGTGGAGAAGGATGAGCAGGACTAGAGAAGATGTTGCAAACAATCAAGGAACATTAGACAAGAAGATGAAATTTCATATCTGACTTGGTAAATGCTCCTGGGTGCAGAAGACAATTATAATATAGAAATATTCATCATTATAATTATATGGATTTATATTATGTATTTGGGGTTGGTTGCATTCAGGTATCTCTTGAAAGACAATAGCAAATGACTATTCAAACTGCAGGGTTATTACAGAGAAAGTGATTAAAAGAAAAAACTCTGCTGTGTTGTGAAGCTGTTATCTCAGGAAAAAGAAATTAGAGAACATTACCGAGGGATTAGAAATATCTAATAATTCTAAACTAGCCTGTAATTACCACTATGGGAGTTCAAAACTAAAACTGCAGAATTAGGAAAGATAAAATAAATAAAAGATCATTTTTTGGCATATTCTTTTAATGTACAAGCAGCTTGCAAAATAAATCCAAAGGTAAATGTATTTGTTTGTTTGGCTTTAATAGCATTTCTTGTCTCCCTACTGTCTATTTCACTATCTTATTTTTATTTTTTTAATCATTTTTTCAGGGTAGACTAACAGTGAAATTCCACCCCTAGCAGATAAATTGAGCAGATAAACGAGCAGATAAATTGCTGCTTGCGAACATTTCTCACTATGTCGAGTACTGGGATCATCCCAGTACAAGTTCTCAGCAAGAAAAATTAAAAAACAAACAAACAAAAAACCCTACATTTTGCATGCACAAATGACCGCTGGGCCATTTTGCACATGTGCAGAATGGTTTCCATCCTTAACCAAAATGGTGGCCATTTTGCCCATGTGCAGAGATTTTATTTTATTTTATTTTATTTTATTTTTCTCGACGAGAACTTCCAGGATGAACCGAGCACCAAGATTTCAACAAAATATCAAATGGTGGGGTTTAGACCTCCATGATATCATGCGCATTATAGCCAGTTGCACATTCTTTTAAAACCGTGAGCTAAATACCTCGATATCATACCAAGTCAGATATGAATTATAGCGACCAGCTATAATGCATGAGATGTCATATCAAAACCCCGCCCGTGGGATTTTTACATGCAGCGTGATTTCGCACCACATGTGCACCGCGTACGTCTAAAGTGGTAAAAGTCTACCTTAGGACTGAAACAAGATATTGAGATTATTTGATATCTTGTTGAAATCCCGGTGCTCAGTTCATCACAGAAATGAATACCTTGATATCGAGGTATTTAGTTTGCTGTTTTAAAAGAATACACGACCGGCTATAACATGTGAGATGTCATGTCTAAACCCCACTTGTGGGATATTTACATGTGGAGTGATTTCATGCCGCGTGTGCATCACACACATCTAAAAGCAGTCATTGAGCGATGTTGCTAATATTGCTTTGGTTGGTGAACCATAGTAAGTATTAATTAATTTATAACTTTGGAATCTTACCTGCTTTCCTGAGGCTTATTTCTGGTATTCACCTTACAAACATATTGATGGTTTTGCTTCAATAAAAAGAATGTGACTAATATGTTTCTTAAGATCAGGCACTTGCCTTCTTTCTGTTAAATTTATTTCAAGATTCCCTTGGCCACACTGCTGAAGGATATATGATTCCGTGCCTTACTGTACCAGTTAATCTGACTGTGTATCTGAGGCCTCTGGGTGAAGTCATATGGAGATATGGATTGAAGTGCCATCAGTATGCTGATGACATTCAGCATACTGATTTCCATCTGAACCAGGTCCTGCAGTCTCGACACTTACCAGTGTCTGGCTGCCATTGGGGATTGTGTGTAGACGAGCCATTTGAAGCTGAATCCAGACAAGACTGAAGTGATGATGGTTGGACAGACTTGTGACCTAGGGGACATAGGGACCCCTGTCACTGATGGGGTCCAACTTCAGTTGGTCCCTCAGGTTTGCAGTCTTGTGGTGCTCTTAGATTAATTACTGTGCCTGGATTGTAAGCTTGCTGTGGTGGCCGGGAGAACTTTTCTGCAACTCCATCTGATGAGAAGACTGCAATAATTTTTATCAGATTTAGATCTGGCCACCATCATCCATGCCTTCTTAACTGAGAGGTTAGACTACTGCAATGTGCTCTGTATGGGGCGGCCCTTGATGACTCTTCAGAAGCTGCAGCTTGTGCAGAAGGAAGTGGCCCATTTTCCTGTTGGGGGCCAGTCTCGTGGAGCACATCACACCAGTGCTCCAGAGTAGGGCTGTAGCGGAATGTCACAGCGGTAGCTATTTCTGCCGGAAACAGCATTTCCGCAATTAGTGGTACGGCGTGGCAGAGGCTTTCATTCCGCTAGTTTCATTCTGCTACTTCAGCAGTTCCACTAATTTCATTCCGCTACTTCCACAGGCTTCGCAAAATAGCGGAAACATGACATTTTCTCTACTACCGCCATTCCGCCAGTGCCACAAAATAGCTGAACAGCGGTTTCCCGACAGTTTCTGCAATTTTTCCACAATTCTGCAATTTTGGCGGAATTAGCAGAATGTCTGCAGAAAAGTCACAGTGTGGCGTGGGCAATTCCAAAATGGCAGAACGGAATCGCGGCATGGTAACAGCTGCTGCCGCATCAGCCCTACTCCAGAGTCTACACTGGATACAAATAGCTTTCTGGTCACAATTGAAGATGTTAGTTTTGACCAATAAAGCACTAAACAACTTGGTCCCGCCATATCTAACAGACCACTTTATCCGTCATGTTCCATCATGGCCTGTGATGTCAGCTGGGAGTACCCTCTTTCAGGTACCATTTACTTGTCAAATTTCTACAACTTGGGCATACATTATTGCATGCATTATTGGTGACTGCTCCACAATTAAGGAATTTGAAGATTCATCAAAGCCCAAGCCTGATCACCTTCTGGAAGCAATGTAAGACCATTTTTATTTGACCAGACATTTGGCAGGCAGGGATAGGATTGGGCGAGATTTCCAGGTGCTTGGAAATTCAAATGCCAGTGTGTTAGCAGCTCACGTGGCACACGGGGTGACCGAAGACGGGGGCCCCCAAAGCAACCCCCGCGAACCCCAGACTCACCTGGTAGCCCGCAAGGGTGAGAAGCTCGTGTGGGCTCCCCTCCGTTTGCTCCGGAGGGGACCCAGTCATTGGGAGAGCCCCCGGCTCCGCCGGAGGCTGTAGCATGCCCCCCACACGCAGAGACGGAGAGGCGGGGAGCCAGAGCCACGCCCCCAGAAGCAGGGAGTCAGGAAGGGTGTATCCCGGAGCTACAGGGAACGCCCCTAGGAAGCGTAAAGGAACGTCGGGTGGAGGCCCCGCCCCCTCTAGGCAACCCAGCTGCAACTATTCCTCTGCCCCCGCAGCTCCGATCTGAGCGGCTGCGGGCGCGTACAAGGGCGGGGCCTGGGACATAAAAGCCAGCGCCGCCTGGGGAACGGCGCTGGTGATTGTTTGAAACTGGCCCCCTTGAGTGAACAGCGAGAAAGAAGTGACTGTGTGCCTGAAGTGTTGCCCGTGTGTCTGTACCCCTTCCTAACCCCTGCAGTTCCTTGAAAGTGTGAAGGTGAGAGTGGAATTTTGTAAGAGAGTGAGTGCCCTGCCTATCCCTGTCGTGGTGTCCTACATCTTGGAGGTGAGTGCCCGTGTCCTGCGTCCCCTCCCCCTGTCCTGGGCCCCTGCACCCCCAGGGGTGAGCTCCCCACACCCCCAACCTCGTGCGTGCGTTGAGTGTGGGAGCCCGTGTGGGGCAGCCGTGGGTCCGTGGTCAGCAGCGCCCTATGATGATAGGGGCCTAACTTCCAATTGTGCTTGCACAAGGAAGGGCCCACACACTATCCTGACGGGCATTTGTTCTCGATCGCTCCTTGCTCTGACCGCGCACCCCCGCAAAGGGGTGGATGTGTGTTTGCCTGAGGCCCGTACCCCGGTAACACAGTGGGGATCAGAGTAGAGCAGAGTATGACACATTGTATGACTGTAGTTGCAAGGACTATCTTCTGCACCTGGAACTCTGTGTCTACCACCCTTTCTTTGAACTCATGTTCCTCACAGTCATGCTCCTCAAAATAGCTTTTCTATAGAGAGCTGTAAAGATAACTGAGGTTCAAACTAGGGCTGAAACAAGATTTATCAAGAACTGGAAATGTCATTGAAATCTTGGTTCTCAGTTGGGCTCAGATAAACTAAGAACCTCTTGATGCCCAACAATGGTTTGTCAAATTATTGGTCTGAATTGATAATTGATAAATATACATTTATGTACATGTACAAAATGGCCACCACCCTTAACCAAATGGCAGCAATCGTGTCACCACCATTTGGGTTAAGGGCAAGAAACACGTGGGAAATGTGGTGGTGGTAGTGGTGGTGGTGGTGGTGGTGGTGATCATGATGATTATTGCCCCAAAATTCCTTCTGGGATTGGGAAATCAATGGAAAATCAATCCCAGTTAACAAAATTATGAGATTTCTAGCTAGCAGCCAAACTGCTGTTTGCTTCAGCCCTGGTTCAGACTTTGTCTCCTTGTCCTGCCCAAACTAGGGTGTCATGGAATCACAGATTATGAAGGGACTTCAGGGTCATCTAGTCCAATCCCCTGCTTGGATGCAAGGTAAAAGCCAAGTATTTCTGGAACTGGCCAGGTCTTCCTTCTTCCTTGTCTGGACCCAGCCTTGAATCCACACCCCACAGGATTCTTCAGCAGTGGCTAGGTTTCCTGTTCCAGTACTATTAAACAATTACTTTTCTATCCAAAATAGGTGGCTTGTAAAGAGGACTAAAACCACCAGTGACACTACCAAACAAAACTCAGAAAAAAAATCAATCCAGTTAGAATGCTTCATTAAGTCTTAATCTTTACTTATCTTTACTTAATCTTAATATTTACTAGCTAATTAGGTTAAATATACCATTTCATTTTATTAGTAAAGCATTTTGTAAAAACTATTTACCTATTAGAAGCACTTTTGTTTGTTTGTTTTAAAAAATAATTAGACAAACAAAAAACCTACGGTTTTACAACCTTAGATAAGGTGGTTTCATATCAAGAAAACTTTTACAAACCTGGAAATTGTATGTTAAGGCTCCTGCCTTAACCTGCATAGTTAAATTGTAGTATGGTGTCGTATACTCTGCTTGCTCACAATTTAAGCTCCATGTATCCACACCTTCCCTTGGTCTTTCAGCCCCAATCCTCTTCCTTTGCAGATTAGGGGAAACACTAAAGTTACGATGACATGATCACATGACTAGATGGAGCACAACTGCATGGAGCACAATACTGACGTCATTTTGGAATATTAACATCATGTTAGTCACCTATGCAGTCGTGAGATATACTTAATGTGGTGCCACAGAATGGATATTTCAAATATAATGGGTTGTTTTTTTAAAAAAAAGAAAAAGATAAATGATTGCCACATTCGAAGTAGAGTAACAATGTAATATTGGAGACAGAGGAGTGTGTCATCATAGCTTTAGTGTAATGTTTTGTGTTTTTGCTCTTGTGTCTAAGCTCGTGCAGTGATTTTGAGTTGTGTGTCAGCTATTTCCACCCAATCTTTCTAAAAAGGAAGAGAAATATTTACCTGATAGGATTTTATTTTGGGTACAGCCACACAAATATTTGAAAGGAAAATGATATTAGTCAAGCTGAATATCAAGAGTTTGAGTAAAATGAAGTGACATCTTCTTTCCTCTATTGCATGTTCAGCGTTCAGTCCTAGGACAGAGGCCTTTGCAGAATAGGTTGTGTAATAATAATAACAACAACAGAACAGTGCAGACAGAAGAGATCTTCCCAACAATTATTCCTCAGTGTTCCATTTGCCCACTGCTATATAGTGCATGGAAAGTGAACAAGTTGTTCTATTTCATTGGCTTCATGATTATGTGATCCTTCCGTGTGCAGAACAATGTTTGAAGTAGAGGTGAAATGAGAATGGAAAATATTCTCATGAGAATCATGTGCAATTTTTGCAACCATGGCGAGATATCTCAAAATCTCGCGAGAGTCTCAAAACCCTCAAAAATGTTCTGTGTATGTGCAAAATGGCCACCACAGTCATTTTGTACATGCACAGGCCCCTGGAAGCCATTATCTGAGTTTTTTAAGGTTTTCAAAAATCTCACAAGATTCTTGAAACCCTAAAAACTGTTTGTGAATTCAAAAGATGGTTGCTGGGGGTCATGCATGCACAGAATGGCTGTGGTGGCCATTTTGCATATGCACAGAAAGTTTTTTTAGTCTTGAGAATTTAGTGAGAATGGATTGAGAATCGGGTCATTCTTGACTCGCCCTCATTCTCGAAAATCTTGTCGAGAATGCGGTTCTCAATGCAACTTTTGAGAACAGCAAGAGCAACTTTCAGCCCTAATTTGAAGGATCTTGGAACATCTGTAAATAATAATAATAATAATAATAATAATAGTAGTAGTATTATTAATTATTTATTTTATGTTGTGGCATTTTATGCTGCACCCTCCTGCTCAATAGAACTTGGGACGGCTCACAATATTTTAAAAAAAATCACAATAAAACCAACAGTTAAAATTACAGCTAAATATTTAAAAACATAAAATTTACTAAAAAGCGGACCAAACCCCCTCCCCTCCCCCCCTTCCCATCTCCCTCCCCAAAGGCCTGGCAGAACAGTCAGGTGTTACACTGTCTTTGGAAAGAAGGGAGGTCCAGGGCCAAGAGGGCCTCTGTCAGGAGGGAATTCCACAACCTAGGCGCGGACACCAAGAAAGCCCTCCCCATTGTTGCCACCTGGGAAACCCAGGGGACCTCAAGTTGGACATCCCCGTCTGACCGCAAGGACAACTGCATGGCCCAGGGAATGAGGCAGTCCTGCAGGTAAGCAGGGACCAGGCCGTTTAGGGCTTTATGGGTCATTATCAACACCTTGAATCGATCTGGAAAGACAATAAGCAGCCAGTGCAGAGAATGGAACACTGGTGTAATGTGCTCGTGATGATCTGTGCCCATCAGGAGATAGGCTGCCGCATTCTGCACCAGTTGCAGGCTCTGGACCATCACCAAGGGTAGCCCCACATAGAGTGCAATAGGCCAATCTAGAGGTAATGAAGGCATGGATAATGGTGGCCAGGTCAGAGTCCAAGACGTATGACCATAGCCGTCACACCAGATGTAACTGGCGAAAAGCGCTCCTCACCACAGCCGCCACCAGTGAATCCAGGTGGAGCTGTGAATCAAGGAGTACCCCCAGACTACAGACCTGAGTAGTTAAAGGGAGACAAACTCATCAATGACAGGAGCCACCACCCCCTCAGCCCTACCCACCAGCATCACCTCCATCTTGTCGGGATTCAACTTCAGACGGTTCAACCTCATCCCATCCCCCACAGCCACCAAACATTGAGTAAGCACCAAGACTTCCAGGTCTGGGTCTGCAGAAAAAGAGAGGTAAAGTTGTATAATCGGCATACTGATGACATTGTACACCAAACCAACTCACAACCTCACCCAAAGGCTGCGTATACACATTGAACAGGAAAGGGGGGGGGGCAGAAAAGAACCCTGCAGGACTCCACACATGAGGTCCTGGGGAGATGATCAACACTCCCCAAGAACCACCTGCTGAGCTCTCCCAGACAGAAATGAATGGAACCATTAAAGAAAAATTCCTCCCACCCTGGCCCGGTCCCGCAGATGAGCCACCAACATGTCATGGTAAACAGTATCAAACGCTGATGACAGATCTAATAAAATCAAAAGAGATGATCTGCCCTGATCTAATTCATGGCACAAGTCATTGACCAAAGCCACAAGTGCAGTCTCAGTGCAAAACCCAGGGCAAAAACTGGACTGACCCTATCCAGATGCCCCTGAAGCTGCTGAGCCACCACCAATTCAATAACCTTCCCTAAAAAGGGGAGGTTAGAGACTGACTGGTAGTCTGCAGGGGAGCCAATGTCAAGAGATGGTTCCTTGAACAGAGGGTGTACCACCGTGTCTTGAAGGCAGCTTGGCACTTTGCCTTTCCTAAAGGAGGCATTGACAACCCCTATGGCCCTAACATTGCTGCCACCAACCCAGGCAAGCCTTGACCAGCCAGGACAGGCATGGATCTAATTCACCAGAGGTGGCTCTAACCACCCCAAGAACATCCACCGCATCAGTGGGCAACACCCACCGAAATTGATCCCATGAAATAAGACAAGGTGGGGCCTCCACAGCTTCAGGTTCACCCACTGCTATAAGTGCGGCATCAAATTTGTGATGAATCTGAGCTATTTTACTCACAAAAAAGTTGACAAACATCACACCGAGCACTGGGGGATTCCAGTTCTAGGCAGAGGGAGGCTGGACTGACCAACCTTCCCACCACCCGTAAAAGCTCAGCTGGACGTGACTTCACAGATGCTATGAGGATATCAAAGAACGCCTTCTTTGCTTCCCGCACAGCTACAGCATATGCTTTTAAGCTAGCTCTAAGCTAGCTCCATAGACTTCAGTACGAGCACAGCACCACCATTGCTCCAACCGCCACCCCTCCTGCTTCATCCATTACAGATCCTCTGTAAACCAAAGGGAACTGCGTCATCGACATCCAGGATGCGGATGCTTAGGAGCTGTTCGGGCAATGGCCTCAGTTAGCAAGATTTTCCAAAGAGCTACGAGGTCATCGAGTGATTGACCACTGAGATTGGGAGGTAATTCCCCAAGAGCATTCCGGAACCTCTCTGGTTCCATAAGTCTCTGGGGGTGAATGAACTGAACTGGTTCAACAGACCATGACAAGGGCACAGCTGACACGTTCCCCCACCACCGGATCCCCTGCCTCAAGGCCAGAGAACAATATCAGATCGAGGATATGTTCTCCACCATGTGTTGGGCCAACAACCCTCTGAGACAGTCCCATGGTTGTTAGAGGTGTGCATGTCATTTCGTTATTACAATACTGATAATAAAAATTGTCATTTTAATTATCATCATTAGAATAATGAAAACAACAAATAATAACAACAAAAATAGAAAGAAAACAACATTTTGTTTTTAAAATAAAGGGAAAGAACTGAAAATCATATTTCTGGCTATAACTTTTTTGATTCTTATTACCTTCTGCTGGCACTTAGGGAGGTTATACCCCCAATGGAGGATGCTATGTGTACCAATTTTTGAAACAATTAGATAAAGGGAACCAATTTTAGAAGCAATTGAATGTTGTGTTTTTAAGAAAAGCTCCATACACATTCATGACTCCAATTTCTTTATCTTCCATCCAATTTGCATGGATCCTGTTAATATTACATATCTCCAAAAACTTAACATGCCTGCCAATTTTCAGAAAGATTGGATAAAGGATCCTGATTGTATAAGTTATTAACTTGAAAATACATTTCCAGCTTTACCATTTTTATATTCCATCCTGTTTACAATACATTAAGTAGGAATGTATTGCATACCTCCCGTGCCATCTCTGTTAAACAACAGGACAATTTAATAAAGGGACCCAATTTTATAAGTAATTGAAGTTGTCCCCTTGAAGATAATTATTCAGATAAATAGCATCACATGCAGTGCCAGTCAGAGGCAGGCACCTAGCATAGCAGGGGGAGGGAGGCTGTAGGAGGGAGGAGGGGGAGTGACCCAAAAGACTGACAGATACGTTCACTGGCCAATTACTGCATGCTTCCAGCTTTACAGGACCAATCAGTAATGGCTTCGTGGCGGGCATAGGGGGTGGCCCTCAGGCGGGCAAAAAGGGACATAACTGGGACTTTGGGGATAGCATCCCAGCAATCAGAAGACATAGTTTAACTTTACATATCCAGTCTGTTGACAAGCTGCTAAGGTCTCGTGCCAACATGTAGGTTCCGGGAGGGCCTGTGGATGATCAGGCATATTTTGCCATTGTTTGTGTTATTTCTTTATTTATTATATGAGTACTGTTAAAGCCTCTACACTGATTTAACAATTGCTGATATCGCAATGTGAGTGAATGGAATTCCCTTTATGGGCAACGATTATATTATTTTGCAAAAATCTTCATATACAGTCTTAGTTGTAACTTCTTTGCGTCATATTTAATGTAGATGAAACTTGTCAAGTTTATACCCCTTCCCATTTTTACTATCTCTGCCAACTTTCACAAAGATTGGATAAAAGGTCCTGGCGGTATAAGCAATTAACTTATAAATGTATGTCTGACTGTAACATCTTTGTAGTCCAGTGTACATGGACTTTGGCAGGGATCTATATCACACTTTCACGATTATCTCTGCCAAATATCAGAAATATGTGATAAAGGGTCCCAATTCTATATGCCTGCACAGCTTATGCAGAGACGGAGCCTATGCCAGGGATTCTCTTATGTGTCACTGTGGTATAAGTTCAGTTTGTTATGCCAATTGGCCAGCAGAAAGGTCAACCAAATATCCTCATTCTGTGCTATGACCATCATCTCCTGCAAAGGAGGGTGCGAGATGATGGTCCTCGTAGGGGTCAAGGGTCTTACCCCACTGGGGCAAGTCTCACCTGGCTCCCATCCCCTAATGGCATGACCTGGGGGTCCAGGCAGCGTGGGCAGCTCTGGACTGGAGGCAGCATTGGTAGCTGTGTCCTGTGGTAATGCCGGGCCAGCCACCACTTTACTCCCTCCTTCTGGAAGTCCCTCCAAGGAGGGGGAGCCACTGACCCCTTCTCCTCACCTCCTGCAAAGGAGGGTGGAGATGAAAGTCCTGGGAGTGTATTGGGCCTTACCCCACCAGGTTGACCCTCACCTGTCTCCCAGTACCCAATGGCATGACCTGGGGATCCCGGAAGCTAGGGAAGCTCCGGAATGGAGGCAGTGGCTGTGTCCTGTGGTGACGCCGGGTCAGCCGCCACTTTACTCCCTCCCACTGGAAGTCCCTCCAAGGTGAGGCAACCCCTGTCCCAACACCCTCATGTTCCAATCTGATTGAGACCCCTGTTACATATGCATGTTCAGCCCCAAGGTTGATTCCTAGGTTATTCCAAGTTTTATGACTCTCTCCTAAATTCTTGTGTCCTTCTACGATGCCTCAAAGTCCCAAATTACCCATTCATAACGTTCCCTTGATCTCTTTCTCTTCCTTGTCATGCCAAGTAAGACAATTCATCTGGGGTGTCAATTGTCCTGTTGAGTCTGCCTGATTTCTTGATAAGATTTCCCTTTAACTCATTTGCTCTTTTCCCCAACCATCCAATGAATCTCTGCTCATGTTCACTTCTTAGCCTGACTTTCAAAGCACTCTAAAACTCATAACACATACTGTGTTTAATATTATTACTTATTATGTGTGAGTATGCTATCATTACTACTCTATACCAATATATATACTGGGATATATAAACCACCATATATGTGCCATTCTGTATGTATAACTGGGTCATTTCCATAATAGATCAATATTTCCCCTCCAACAATCATCACTTCAGTCTTGTCAGAATTCAGCTTGAATCAGCTCACTCTCATCCAGCCCCCAGCAGCATCCAGGCATTGCTCAAACACTGAGACTGAGGAGCCTGGGTCAGATGAAAAAGAGAGGTAGAGATGAATGTCATCAGAATATTGATGACCCCAAACTTCTAAATGACCTCACCCAGCAGGCTCAGATACACATCGAACAAGTGGGGATACAGAATAGAACCCTGTGGGACACCAGAGGGAAGGTCCCAAGGAGATGATGAGCAATCTCCCATCACCATCCTCTGGGATCTCCCTGACAGGAAAGAGTGGAACTACTCAAGAGTGGTCCTGCACACCCTACCAGTTCCCACAGTCATGTCAACAACGCTTTGTGATCAACTTTATCAAAGGCAGCAGAAAGATCTAACAGGATTAATAAGGTAGCATCTCCCTTGTCCATTTCCAGGCACAGGTCATTGACCAAAGCCACAAGCACAGTCTCTGTGCCTTGTACCATACCTAGGACAAAAACCTGACTGAAATGGGTCCAGGAATCCAACAGCATCAAGATGTCCTTAGATCTGTCAGACAACCATCCATTCTATAACCTTCCCTAAAAAGGGAAGGTTAGAGATAGGACGATAGCTGGCTGGGGCATTGGTATCCAGAGATGGTTTCTTAAACAGGGACTGGACCACTGCAGTTTTAAGGTCGTCTGACACCTTCCACTCCTGAAGGGAGGCATTAACAACTCCAGCCAATAGTGTCCCCAATGTCTCCCAGTTGGCTTTCACCAGCAAAGATGGGCATGGATCTAATTTACAACTGTTGTCCTTATTACCTCAAGCACCTTCCTTGGATTGGTGGACAATACCAGTTGAAACTGATCCAAGGAAACTGATCCATTGAAACACCCAAGGTAAACAGCATTAAACCAAGCTTCTATAATCCCAAACTCTGACTCTGCAGTTGGAGTAGTAGCACCCAGGTTGTGGTGAATACAAATGATTTTGTTTGCAAAGTAATTAATAAAAATGTCACAGCAGGCAACAGATGACTTGATTTCCTGGCAGAGACAGGCTGGGTTAACCAGGCCTCTCGCAACCTGGAAAAGCTCCACCAGATGAGACTTTTCATGTACTATGGTAGCGAAGAAGAAAACTTTATTTGTCACCAACACAGCCATGGCATAGTCCTTCCAAAACTATCTATGCTGCAATCGGTCAGCTTTAGCAGAATTCGGACTCCACCTGGGCTCTAAATGCTTACCCTACCACTTCAACCTCCTCAGATCCTCCATAAACTGACAAAGTGGTGGCAGTGGATGCCTGGGTCCAACTGTGTCAATGGCCACGGTCAAGATGTCATGCCACAAGGCGACCAGGTCATCGACAGAGTACTGATGATGGTGTACTCTTTGTGAAATAATAAACATCAAATGAAAGAGAGGGTGTTTTTAAACAAGACAGCTCTACGCATAGGCCCCCACCATCGATGCTGAGATACTATCATTAGGGATGGGCGAATAGACTACAGTTCGGATGTTCGGACGTTCAGTTCGAAACCCAAGTTTGGGTTTGATGGTTCGGTTCAACTGAGTTCAGTTTGGCTGAAAATGGCTGAACATTAAAAAATAGCGCTATCGATACCGAAATGAAACTGAATTTTTGGCCCTGAAAAGACGTTTTTCCCTCTCCGAACTCATCTGAACTTATCCGAACACGACTGAACATTTCAGTCATTCAAGAGTTCAGTTCGGATGTTCAGTTTGGACGTCCAAACAGACCGAGTTCGGTCCGAACTCCGAACAGCGTTCGCCAATCCCTAACTATCATTTGAAGTTAATACATGGGGAACCATTCTCCCATGACCTACACACAGCCACCCAGCCCCACAAGGAATAGTCCTGAAAAAATCCAGAGTGCCCCAGGCAGGGAATGGGTTGCCGGTGTGTGGATGGGTCAGCTATGTGAGGAGCTGCACATGTGAAGCGCTCCCCATGCACATCTGGTGCATGGTTACCTAGCATCTGCCCCATGCACCAACCACAGACCCTGCTCTCAACCACTCTCATGTAAATACACCCAGAGATCACTATATACAGTGGTTTGTAGGCTTGTGCCTGCAACAACTCAACACTGAGAGGACAGCTCTCTTAGACGTGGCTGCATGCAATGGCAACACCCTGCAGAGCCTCCCATTGTGGTGAGGAGGTTTCCTGTTCAGAGGTGTGGAAACTCTGAAAACACAGGGTCAGACACGTAGACTCTGGTCACCCCTGCACATGGCTGCATTGCTCATAGTAGACTCACAGAAGTTATTCTAGCACAATGAATGCAAAGCTGAAAATAATAATCTCAAATATTATCTTCATTTAAGAATACACCAAAATGTTCATGCAGTACTCGTAGGTCAAAACTAATATTTGCATACTTGTTTGTGCCTGCCTTTTATTTCTTTAGAGGGAAGGCATTCAGTCTTTCCTCCTGGTAGTTAAAAATATACAGGCTTCTAGCCTGTAGGTTAAAGTGGAAAAATGCAAATGAATACTCCAAAACTAGGGTGAATAAATAAGTGAATGTTGCTCGGCATCCTCTTTTTAAAAGCAAGTTTCAATGTGCTAGAATTTTTAAATTTTGTATTCTCAGCAAATATTTGTTTCAGCAGTACATGAGAGTTCCAAGTATCCATCTCAGAACACATATAGGTCCTTTGCTTGAAAACAAAAAAAAATTGAAATAGTTTTTTAAATGTATTTATTTATTTTAAAAATCAGTGCTAGAAATAATCAATGCAGTCATACATGGAAGCTGCATTTGGTGTCTTCTCATCTTAAAGGGGAAAATAGAGCTGAAATGGGTAGCTATTTTGCTATCTGTGGGTAATACCAAAAATTCTAGGTGGCCTGTCGGGTGTCTGATTGATACTTGATTACCAAATCTGGCACCCAATTACCCCCCAAATCAGTTATTACTACCAATTTTCTGTTTTACTGAACAATGTTTTGTTCTTAAATAAAACTATTTAAATACATTTTTTGAAATAAAATTATTTTTAAAATGTAAATAAATAAAACTGGAAAATCGGTAACAGAAACCAGAAAATCAGTAAATCAGATAGCCCGTCTGTCACTAATTGGAAAATGAATAGTACCCAATATGGGTGGGACACCGGGGAGAATACCGGATACCAGATATACCGGTATCGGATGTCCCTGGTACTAGATTTACCAGTATCGGCATTCTGGATTTTTAACACTGGCCGTGGTACCAGATTTTTTACATTGCGGCTATTGACTTCAATGGCTGCAATGTAAAAAATCCAGTACCATGGCCAATGTTAAAAATCCAGTATGACGGTATAGATAAATATCAGATTTATCGGATTAAGCCGATACACCCAAATACCGGCAATATCGGATCTCGGGAGAACCGGATTTCCCACCCCTAGTACCCAATGTTACTGAGTTGGGTTGGGTAGTAAAGTTTCACCAGATATACCCTTTTTTTGGGGTGCTCTAGTAGAAAAGTGATGGCTTTGTCTTTGCTCTGATAAGGCAATTTGCAAAAGTTCTCATTTTAGTAGGGCTCATTGTATCCACTTTGTATTCCAAGTCCTTCTGAATACACATCAGAACCATTTTCATGGATTCCCCCATTCTTAACAGCATGAAAAACAGGTGCTTCAAAAGAAGTCAGAACCTGTTTGTTCTATCCAAATTTCATGCAAAATGCTGTCACATTAGATAGTTACTATAAAATTTGGCTCAAATAACCCTCATGGAAAAACCCAATATTTCCCATCAGCCCACATGAAGAGGAATTTAAAAAGCAGAACTGTGGTGAAGGAAAGTTTGAAAAAAATCCCCAGAGTTTGAAAACCTTGTCTAGTTGTTGTAGTTAATGGACAAAGAAATGCAGTTTGCCTTCCCATATATTCAATCCGACATTACTCCTGAGTGATTATGTTCACACCTGTACCAGATTATTCATCAGTTTAGCAGTTTTGCTGAATTATTATCTTTGGAATATGGGATACAAAGGTTGCAATCCAACCAACCATTTACTCATGAAAGCCCTGCACCTCTGAACAGCAGCCCCCCCCCCACCCACTGCATGCTTCAGAGTAAAGGAGAGTTTCAGAGTAGACTAGAGTCAGGCACGGAGTGCCCCCTAGGGAATCGGGGCAATGCCCCTCCTGGCCCCAGGACTCCCCTGATCTAACACTGCAATCTGTGTAACAAAAAAAATTTAAATCACCACTGTCTGGCCAAATCCATAGAAGGTTGCTACCTTCTAAACAAGGTACTTTGACATAGCTCCAAAAATTCTCACAACTGGGTTGTGCGCGCGGTGCAACCCAGTTGTGAGAATGTGAAGAGCCTCTCAAAGAAGAACCAACAGAGTGGCGAGCCTGCCCCGAGGAGCTGGTGGAGGCGGAGTTCACCTCTGAGTCTGGGGCACACAGTGGCTGGCTCCTCCTATTAGCTCAGCATGGCCAACAGGAGGAGCCAGCCCCCCCCCCCCCTTGAAGGCTTCCTTAGGACACCTAAGGAAGCTTCAGGAACAAAAGTGAGGCATCCCATTCTATATGTGGTATGGGCAGTTAGTAGCCCTGTCCATACCACATAAAGGGGAAAAAGTAATGATTTAATAGTGCCACTTGGGGCACTATTTCATTGCGTAGGGTAGTTCTAGCAGCAAAATGCATACCTGGGCAACACAGTATGTGCCCAGGCCACAGGACTTCCCTCACTCACAGACTGCGGCTGTGCAGTGTGGGAGGGGGAATCCTGGGAGCTGCCATACAGCTCCTAGGCTCCCCATCCCTCCCAGAGGGAGGGGGAGCTTAGAGTCCTGATGAGGCAGGGCCTGTTTCATCAGCTGTCTCCTCACCTCGCTCCTCAGCATTGTCTCCTGCCAGCTAGCTGCCTGGCCTGTCTCCCTCCTGCCTCCTTCAATCTTTGAAGTGCCTTCCTTCATCTTCTCTCTAGGGTTGCCACTGAAGCATCACCAGAAAAGAGGACAATCATTTGCATGGAATTTACATATGCTAATTGTATACTAATTTATGCACATTTGTGCGACAGAGGGTGGGGCCAGAAGTGGGTGGAGCCAAACCAATGGTAGGTGGGGCTGACAGTAGGCAGAGCCAACCAAACCGTTAAGTCAGTGGTGTGGCTTAACCCAGCAGCAATGAGTTCCTAGAGTTAACATTGGAGGGAGATTACATTAGTTAATCTTGTGAACTCCTTGCTGCTGTGTGAAGCCCTGCCACTAGTGGATAGAGAGACCTCTTACTAAGATCCCATCCAAGGTCTCTCTCCCACTAGTGCCATTTCTCCCTAGCAGTGTGAAAAAATAGAACCAAAGCCCATTATGAGGAAAAACTGATGTTTTAAGTGTCTCATCAAGCCAGTAATAACTACCAGTGATTCCCTACCATTTCAACCAACTTTCATTTTTTTATTTGACTTTTTGTTTGTTTCCTTTTTAATGGGGAATAACACCAAAGTTAACCTCAGAAACCTTTGAATAACATTGCACATAAAAACATTGGGGATAACACATCAACATCATCCTTAGAAACCTTTGCACATAAAAACATTGGGGATAACACACCCATGTCATCCTTAGAAACCTTTGAACAGTGCACATAAGAACATTGAGGGTAACACACACAGGTCACCCTGAAAAACCTTTGAACAAATTTGCACATAAAAACATTGGGGATAACACACCCACATCATGCTGCTGGGAGGAGAGCCGGGGGGGTTGCTAGGGGCTAGCGGATGGTTGCTGGGAGGGGGAGCTGGGAGGGTTGCTGGGAGGGGGAGTTACTGGGGGGAACCAGGGGGGTTGTTGGGACTGGAGGAGTGGTTTCTGGGAGGCAAGGGGAGCTTGGGAGTTTGCTGGGAGGGGGAGTTGCTATGGGGTAGCGAGGGGGTTGCTGGGTGTAGCGGGTAGGGTTGTAGCGGAAAGTCGCAGCGGTAGCTATTTCTGCCAGAAACAATGTTTCCGCAATTAGTGGTACGGTGTGGCAGAGGCTTTAATTCCGCAAATTTCATTCTGCTACTTCCACAGTTCCACTAATTTCATTCCGCTACTTCCACAGGCTTCACAAATAGCAGAAACATGCCATTTTCACTACTTCTGCCATTCTGCCAGTGCCACAAAATAGTGGAACAGTGGTTTTCCAACAGTTTCTGACAATTCCACAATTTTTCTGATAGTTTCTGAATTTGCAGAATGCTGGCGGAATTAGCAGAATGTCGGCAGAAAAGCCACGGTGTGATGCGGGCAATTCTGAAATGGCGGAATGGAATCGCGGCATGGTAAAAGCTGCTGCCACTTCAGTCCTAGTAGTGGGGGGGTGTCTGGGTGG
>QEPC01002197.1:347082-358339 GCA_003113815.1 Sphenodon punctatus | reverse complement strand
GGGGGGTTCTGGGAGGAGGATTGCTAGGCGGTAGCTGGGGGCTTGCTGTGAGAGGGGTAGTCGGGGGTTGGGACTGGAAGGGGGATTGCTGGGAGGAGGGGGGAGCTTGGATGGTTTCTGGGAGGGGGAGTTGCTGGGAGGGAGCTGGGGGGGTTGCTAGCAGGAGGGGTTGCTAGGAGGGAGGGTTGTTAGGGGGTAGCACTGTAGTGAATTAATAGACTGATTGAAGCACTAACCAAAAGAATATTGTACACATCTGTAATTATTGAAAGGATACTATGAGTTTCCTATATGCTTTATTTGTTTGCTATATGCTCCATAGTAACTTTTAGTTTAGGAATATTGAAAATTCATATTAGGAGAAAACAGGCTGGCAGGAGGAGAGAGAAATATGCTGAGAACAGAACTAGAAAGAACTGTCCGTGCCCAGAACATGGCTGTACATAAACAAGAGAGGTTACAGGAACAGATAAGGATTGAGCAAAAAAGGAGAAAAGATGGCCTGGCCAGACAGTGAGACGCCTTAGAGAAAGGGGCATGGGCAGCTCATGGCCAAAGATCAGGCTTCCCATCTGGAGGGAGGGGTAGGCAGGATCTAACTGGTCAGGACATCCCATAATGACAATGACTAAGCAGAAAGTACCCCAAATCTAAACAGCCAATGGAAAAACTTTCTAGGCTAAGCACTGACAACCCCGCACTCTGGATAATCATAAGGCAGTCACTGGATAAAAAGGCCAGCCCTAGACAGAAAAGATGCCTTGCATGGTACCTTCTGACCAGTTACCTAGGTAACTGTCGGTGGATCGGTGCTTGGCCTTTTCCAATGCTCCCAAAGGCTGTGAAAAGCCAAGACTCCAGCAGCTAGGTTCCTAGATAGAACTCGATTGGGCCCCCACCCTGCCTCTCTTCTCAAGACCAGACCTGAGACCTCTGACGTGTAAGAACGCATATGTATGCATTTGTGTGTGTGTGCTTGCTGTTAGAACAGGTGACAGCTATTGCTATATGCAAGTGTATTGGTGCTATATTCTCAGTTCTTTTTATAATAAACACATGTCTATTTAAGGGGCTTGTGATCTGTTTCATAGTGCCTCTACCAAGATCCTGGAATTGGGAACTGCCTGCTAGGGGTTTAAGTCCTGCTCCTAGTCAGGAAACATAGAGAATGCTTCCAATTCATTACAGCATGTGGGGTTACTGGGTGGGTGGGTTTCTAGGGGGTAACGGGGGGTTCTGGGAGGGGGACCAAAGGGGCAAACCTGGGGTGGTTGTCGAACCACTCACCTGGTGAGGAAGAGGATTGGTGCAAGGCAAGGCAGGTCGACTCACGGCGCTGCAGCAGGGTCTGGGACAGGAGGGAGAGTTGAGCTGGAGCAGCTACAGTCCATGTGCACTCCGGCTCAACTCTCAACTAGCTGCTACATCATCACGGGTGGTGGCGCATATGCAACGCGCGAGCCACATGCAGCAAAAAAAGCCCTCCAGCAGGCTGCAGCTGCACTCTCTGCACTTCCACTCTGGGCGGAAGTGGAAACAGCACAGCTGCGGGCAGCCCACAAGGGCAGAGTGGTGAAAGACTCGGATGGAAGGGGAAATCTGCACACTTTAATGGTCCAGTTCCCCTTCCATTCTGGACAGCTAGTTGTCCAGAAAACTGGGCAGTCCGGGATAATCCTGGACCCTGGCCACCCTGCTTCTCTCCTGTCATTGAGTCCTGGGGTTCTTGGGACCTGGGGGGATGGGATTGAGTGGGAGCAGAATAGGGGCTTGGGGGTGAGTGGGATGGGACTGGGGGTCAGAATGGAGGCCTGGGGAGTGGGATTGGGTGGGGGTGGGTAGAATGGGGACTCTTGGAGGGAGAAATGGGGGTCTGGGGTGGAATTGAGGGTGGGGGAAGAATGGGGGTGAGATTGGGTGAAAGTGGGTAGAATGAGGACTCTTGGAGAGGGATGTGGGCACTGAATGGGGGCTTGGGTGGTGGAATTGGAGGGACACTACAACTGAAGAGGAAAATGGAAAACACTGGAATACTTGAATACTACATAAAGGCAAAAATATGTTTATATACTGTAACTGTACATCACGTGAACATTCAAAATGATGTGGTGGTGATCCAGCTCCAGGCGCATCTGGACAGAATCAGTTTCCTAGACCCTTTTCAATCTGGGTTCCATCCCAGCTATGGCACTGAGACAGCATTGGTGACCTTGGTGAATGATCTCCACTGGGAGATGGACACAGGATGTTCTACATTTCTCATCCTGCTAGATCTCTTGGCCGCTTTTGATACCGTGGACCATGGGCTGCTGTTGAGATGGCTGCGTGACCTGGGGTGTGTGGACAGGACTGTTCTTGAATGGTTCCGCTCATTCCTCTCATGGAGAAGCCAGCGGGTGTTGTTGGGAGCTGAAATATCTTGCCCTGCAGCGTTCCACAGGATTCCATTCTGTCTCCACTATTATTTAATGTGTATATGCAACCCTTGGGGGAGGTCATGAGAGGGTTCGGGGTGTGATGTCACCAATATGCTGATGATACACAGCTGTACCTCTCTTTTTCAGTTGACCCAGCCCCTGCTGTCCCTTTGCTCTCCCAATGTTTGGAGGCAGTGGCAGAATGGATGTGGCAGAACAGACTGAAGCTCAACCCTGATAAGACGGAGGTGATGGTGGTGGGGAAGGCGAGGGAGGTGTCAGCCCCCCTGATTGGAGGGGTTCACCCTCCTATAACTCAGAAGGTTCGGAGTCTGGGGGTGGTGTTGGACTCAGATCTCCACCTGGATCAACAGGTGGAGGTAGTGGCGAAGGCCGCCTCCACCAGTTGTATCTGGTGCGGAGGTTGCGTCCATACATCTCCAGGCCAGACCTGGCCTCCCTCATGCCATGCGTTTGTCACCTCAAGGCTGGACTACTGCAACACGCTCTACGTGGGGCTGCCCTTGTTCCTTGTTCGGAGCATCAGCTACTGCAGAATGCGGCGGCCCGTCTCCTGATGGGGACGTGTCTTTGGGGACATATAACACCTGTGCTCCCGACTCTGCACTGGTTGCCAATAGTGTGCTGAGCCAGGTTCAAGGTATTGGTAATGATCTATAAGGCCCTTCACGGTCTTGGCCCCTCGTACCTCAGGGACCGCCACATCCTCCATGCCCCAGAGTGGCTCCTTTGGTCTGCCGGGGGTGCCTTCCTGGAGGTCCCCCGTGTTAAGTGGGGGGCCACGATGGAGAGGGCATTCTTGGTGGCTGGGCCACGTCTTTGAAATTCCTCCCAGAGGAAGCTCGCCTAGCCCCAAGCCTTTTAACATTCTGGCGGGCTTGTAAATCTTGGCTGTTTGCTCAGACCTTGGGGGGGGAGGGGAGGGGGAGATAGGGTTTTTAGCTCTTCCCTGCCCTTGTTTTATTTTATTTTTATTTTTTTTCCTGCCATAATGATGTCTTTTAAAATTGTTGATGTTTTTAAAAATTGTTTTACGAATGTTTTAAGTTGGACATCACCCCAGGATGCTGTAGGCATATGGGGCAACTCACAAATATATATAATAAATAAATAATAAATAAAAAGCTAAGATTTCTTCCAGAACCCTAAAGCATTAAGGTTTTTAATATAGTAGATTTAAGCTGGGCGTCCTTACAAGATAGATAGATAAATTTATTAGGGCATTGGTTTTCGCCATAGCCTAGAAACATCTTAATTAACATGTTACATGTAACACATAACATAAAACATTTTGTGTTCTTAGACATATAACATCTAAAATATAAAATATAAAATAATGAACCCGTTCCCCCATACGAGAAAAATAATCAATAAGGTATACAATTAATAGGATCATTTAATTCAAAGATCACAAAAGACATATAACATATCATCTCTAACTACCCAGCCAAAAGATCTGTCTTATGATTAGTAAACAAAGATCACTGTAAACCTTGAATCTGTGCAAAGATCAGCTGTCTCCTTTTAGTAGCCAATTTAATAAAGATTGCTAAGGCAGTCAAAATGTCAGCCGATGATAAATTCAATTAGGATTTGAATGTATCCACTCCTCCCCCAACCTTTGTTACAGATTCTATTAGGGGGGTTAACCAAGTATCGCGTATTCTGCGGTAATAGGGACATATAGGACAAAATGTTCCATTCTTTCAACTTTAAACAGAGAGCAGGAACATAACCGCTGTTCAAATGGCAGACTCCAAAATCAACCTTCCAATACTGCTGTATTAATCTGAGCAAATCTGAGGTGAGTAATATTCCTCCTCAAGATTGCTCTAGGAAGAAGATCCAAATAAGGTTCTGGGGCAAAGCTGGTTTTAATTGTCCCAAAATCTGGTACTACTCTCCATTGTTTTATTGAGGCCAGATCCTGTAGGACAGGAATGTCTCTAGACCTCAATGCGAACTCCTTTTTTATAAGGGCAGTTGGCTTCCCCTGAAAATACATGGTGGATAACCCCAAATTTGCTAACCTACTTAACATAAATACTTTATTGCGTGGTGTTTATTGCGGGTTGGAGGTCCACCCCCCCACTTTACCGGGCTTGAGTGACTCAGTTTCCCTCGGGTACAGCCCACTTGAACCTGTTTTCCTCTCTGGCCAGTTCAAGCCTGCCGCAGGGACAACCCCTTTGTCACTCAAGGGCCCAATCCTTCCCGTTTACAGACTCTTTACTCTCTGGGTTCGCAAGAGCTTGAGAACTCTTGTTGTTCACTTGTGTTCCAACGTTAGACACAGACACTTCTTCATAAAGATAAGAAGTAAGTGTATTGATTACAAAAGCAAGATTGTTGATACAGAGTGGTTATTAGAAATCAAAGGTAAATATAATGCATTCCTAACCTATACTGGTTGAGTTCCTAAATAAGCATCATACCCTACAAAAGTCCATAAGTTCTTCTCCGCTCTTGATGTAAGCGACTGGGTCTCCAGACTTAGAGTTGCTAGAGAACAAAGACCTGTCTCTCAGTTCATGTCTTTCCAGCCTTTCTGGCTGCAAGATGGTGAGTGAGTTACTGATAGTCACTGCCCCCCTGGGGTACAACTCCTTATATCCCCAGGAGGAAACTCCTCGTATCTTCTTGAGGCCTCTAGAATTCCCTTTGTTGTCTTTATCACCTTTCTGTCTCTTGCACGTAGGCCATGGCTGCCGGCATTAGCAGCCATGTCCTACGTGCTGGGCCAGGGTTCCCAAATACACATTCTTTGTATCTCTTTGCATTTCCTGGATCTTGGTCATGTGTCACAGCTCTGATTTGGGTTTTACAGTTCTCAATTGTAACGTTACATTCTTGTGGAACCTATTGCTTTACATACCTACCAGGCCTGCAGTCTACATGTGGGCCCATGTTACACGTGTGTGACCCTATGTTCCTCCGTGACACGTGCCCTGAGACCATTGCAGTAATACAAAAAAGGGAAATACAAAAGATAAAATAAAATCTCTTAACATAATATTAAAATCCAAATAGGACAAATACCAGCAGTCCAGGAGAGAACCCAGAAAATTACTAATTTTAAACAATCTATATAATCTATCACAAAAAAACATTAAAATGAAGTTGTCTAAAACATATAAATTCAAGTATCTCGTAGCAAATACAAAAAACCTATTCAGAATGAAAGGGAGACATAATTCAGAAAAGATTTCCTAAGGTGAAATGCTTGCAGCAGAAAAGCTGCTATATTTTTAATATCTTTAGGGTCTGAGCTATCCAAAATCTGACCTCCCAGGATGCTGCTCCATAAGAGTCTTCAGATACTCTTGCCTTGGTTTGTCATATAAATGGCAAACCAATACCATGTGACCAACAGTCTCGACTGCCTGTTTATCAAATGGACAGAGGTGGTCACTGAAGGGGATACCTTGAAACCGTCCCTCAAGTACATTGGAAGGGAAGGCATTGAAACGGGCATTGCATATTAATTGCTTGACTCTCCCTGAGATATCTGCAGAGAGATAATCGGCAACTGAATATTCAGATACTTAATCCAGGAATAGCTTCTGGCACTGGAGTGTGCCGGCTCTTCCTTGGCACGTTGTGTAGTTAAAGTAGACTGTTGATTATTGTTTACTACTTTCTGCCAAAATCTACAAACGGCCATGCTTCCAAAGTGGNGGATGCTGTAGGCATATGGGGCAACTCACAAATATATATAATAAATAAATAATAAATAAAAAGCTAAGATTTCTTCCAGAACCCTAAAGCATTAAGGTTTTTAATATAGTAGATTTAAGCTGGGCGTCCTTACAAGATAGATAGATAAATTTATTAGGGCATTGGTTTTCGCCATAGCCTAGAAACATCTTAATTAACATGTTACATGTAACACATAACATAAAACATTTTGTGTTCTTAGACATATAACATCTAAAATATAAAATATAAAATAATGAACCCGTTCCCCCATACGAGAAAAATAATCAATAAGGTATACAATTAATAGGATCATTGAATTCAAAGATCACAAAAGACATATAACATATCATCTCTAACTACCCAGCCAAAAGATCTGTCTTATGATTAGTAAACAAAGATCACTGTAAACCTTGAATCTGTGCAAAGATCAGCTGTCTCCTTTTAGTAGCCAATTTAATAAAGATTGCTAAGGCAGTCAAAATGTCAGCCGATGATAAATTCAATTAGGATTTGAATGTATCCACTCCTCCCCCAACCTTTGTTACAGATTCTATTAGGGGGGTTAACCAAGTATCGCGTATTCTGCGGTAATAGGGACATATAGGACAAAATGTTCCATTCTTTCAACTTTAAACAGAGAGCAGGAACATAACCGCTGTTCAAATGGCAGACTCCAAAATCAACCTTCCAATACTGCTGTATTAATCTGAGCAAATCTGAGGTGAGTAATATTCCTCCTCAAGATTGCTCTAGGAAGAAGATCCAAATAAGGTTCTGGGGCAAAGCTGGTTTTAATTGTCCCAAAATCTGGTACTACTCTCCATTGTTTTATTGAGGCCAGATCCTGTAGGACAGGAATGTCTCTAGACCTCAATGCGAACTCCTTTTTTATAAGGGCAGTTGGCTTCCCCTGAAAATACATGGTGGATAACCCCAAATTTGCTAACCTACTTAACATAAATACTTTATTGCGTGGTGTTTATTGCGGGTTGGAGGTCCACCCCCCCACTTTACCGGGCTTGAGTGACTCAGTTTCCCTCGGGTACAGCCCACTTGAACCTGTTTTCCTCTCTGGCCAGTTCAAGCCTGCCGCAGGGACAACCCCTTTGTCACTCAAGGGCCCAATCCTTCCCGTTTACAGACTCTTTACTCTCTGGGTTCGCAAGAGCTTGAGAACTCTTGTTGTTCACTTGTGTTCCAACGTTAGACACAGACACTTCTTCATAAAGATAAGAAGTAAGTGTATTGATTACAAAAGCAAGATTGTTGATACAGAGTGGTTATTAGAAATCAAAGGTAAATATAATGCATTCCTAACCTATACTGGTTGAGTTCCTAAATAAGCATCATACCCTACAAAAGTCCATAAGTTCTTCTCCGCTCTTGATGTAAGCGACTGGGTCTCCAGACTTAGAGTTGCTAGAGAACAAAGACCTGTCTCTCAGTTCATGTCTTTCCAGCCTTTCTGGCTGCAAGATGGTGAGTGAGTTACTGATAGTCACTGCCCCCCTGGGGTACAACTCCTTATATCCCCAGGAGGAAACTCCTCGTATCTTCTTGAGGCCTCTAGAATTCCCTTTGTTGTCTTTATCACCTTTCTGTCTCTTGCACGTAGGCCATGGCTGCCGGCATTAGCAGCCATGTCCTACGTGCTGGGCCAGGGTTCCCAAATACACATTCTTTGTATCTCTTTGCATTTCCTGGATCTTGGTCATGTGTCACAGCTCTGATTTGGGTTTTACAGTTCTCAATTGTAACGTTACATTCTTGTGGAACCTATTGCTTTACATACCTACCAGGCCTGCAGTCTACATGTGGGCCCATGTTACACGTGTGTGACCCTATGTTCCTCCGTGACACGTGCCCTGAGACCATTGCAGTAATACAAAAAAGGGAAATACAAAAGATAAAATAAAATCTCTTAACATAATATTAAAATCCAAATAGGACAAATACCAGCAGTCCAGGAGAGAACCCAGAAAATTACTAATTTTAAACAATCTATATAATCTATCACAAAAAAACATTAAAATGAAGTTGTCTAAAACATATAAATTCAAGTATCTCGTAGCAAATACAAAAAACCTATTCAGAATGAAAGGGAGACAAAATTCAGAAAAGATTTCCTAAGGTGAAATGCTTGCAGCAGAAAAGCTGCTATATTTTTAATATCTTTAGGGTCTGAGCTATCCAAAATCTGACCTCCCAGGATGCTGCTCCATAAGAGTCTTCAGATACTCTTGCCTTGGTTTGTCATATAAATGGCAAACCAATACCATGTGACCAACAGTCTCGACTGCCTGTTTATCAAATGGACAGAGGTGGTCACTGAAGGGGATACCTTGAAACCGTCCCTCAAGTACATTGGAAGGGAAGGCATTGAAACGGGCATTGCATATTAATTGCTTGACTCTCCCTGAGATATCTGCAGAGAGATAATCGGCAACTGAATATTCAGATACTTAATCCAGGAATAGCTTCTGGCACTGGAGTGTGCCGGCTCTTCCTTGGCACGTTGTGTAGTTAAAGTAGACTGTTGATTATTGTTTACTACTTTCTGCCAAAATCTACAAACGGCCATGCTTCCAAAGTGGACAATAGGAAGTGTGCCAGTTTCTGCCCTCAGAACAGAGCCTGGGATGCTACTGCAAACGTTAAGAAGCCATCGCAGAAACCGGTTCTGTATTCTTTCCAAAGGCAAAATATCCAGAAAAGGAATAATTTCCAGCCCATAGGTCAACATAGCATGAATTTTCAGAGTATAAGTTTTCAGCATTGTACATATGGATATACCCCTTGAGAGATTAGCAACCTTCATGAGGCTGCCCGCAGATCTACTTGCTAACAAAGCTCTGTTTTTAATATGAGCTGCCCAAGACCCTCTAGAAGTAAATGTAACCCCTAGATAGGTAAATGTCTGGACTGTATTAAAGGTAAAGTCCTCAACTTTCCACTCTTTGCTAATTAATTTACCGCCCACAAGCATAATTTTGGATTTAGCACTATTTATTGTCAAACCATTAAATTTACAATAATTAATTAAAGCTCTTATAACTCCTTTGAGACCCTATTCTGTCTGGGAGAAGAGGACTAAATCATCTGCATATTGCAGGGCATGAAGTGGGTAAGCATGAACCCTAGGTGGATGGAACTTTGGATCTTTAATAGCATCCACGATTGATCGGGATTGCTTCAGTTGGTTCCTTATCATTTCCTACTCTTACTTTAGTTGTATTGTTACTATGCAGCTGTATTACGATAGGCAGCAAACTCTTATTCACCCCCAATTAGAACAATTTAGCCCAAAGTCTATCCGTATGCACGGAGTCAAAAGCCTTGGAAAAGTTCATAAAGGCTAGATACAGCTTTCCTTGCTTTAATTTCACATATTTAGTTATCAGATGTGAAACAATGAAGCAGCAGTTCAATGTGGATCGGTTAGCTCTAAATCCAAATTGTTCTATAGGGATTTTGTTATTGTATTCTGCCCAATTTTGCAGTATTTGTGCTATCTTGGTAGCATATAACTTACCAATTACCAAAAGTAAGCTGATAGGTCGGTTATTGGCTGGGTCAGTGTGCTTTTCTTTTTTATATATAGGTATAATCCAACTAGTCCCCCAAATAGCTGGAATTATGCCAGTTTTTGAAATGGTGTTAAACAATTCGGTCAAGATCAGAGACAGGTGGTCCTTACAAAGAATGCAGCCCATTACTTCTTCATTGACTGACTTCTGTGCTTAGCTTGTTTGCAATTCAGATGCTAGATACAGTCATATGACAACAGTTCATCTTTACTTTAGTGTTTTAAAATTGCTGCAGAGAAGGGCACATAGAATAAGTACTGAGCTTTGCTTTTCAATCACTGACACCAAATAAGCAATGTTCAAGCTGATACAAGAAGATATCATGATTGCTTTATATCTTATGGATGAAATAGTGAATTACTAGGTATGCTACCTTCTGGGTGAAGTAGTGAATTGCTAGGTATACAATGTAAAATAAGTGCATTGTATTGGTTCAAAACCAAAGACTATCTTTTAATTGGTTGGGTAACAGTTACATGTGTGTTGTATTTTATTTTATTTTTTTAAACTTTCTTTTTATTGTTTATATTTAACTGTACAAACACATAACAAGACAAAAAGTAGACATATTATTAGAATATAAACAAGAATCACACATAGAAAAATTCAATTGTCATTAAGCAAAAACTTAAGGAACCCTTCCATCCCCCCAACTTCCCCCCCCAAAAAAAACACCTGATCCCATAAGACAACAACTGTTAATAGACTTAAATACCTATGTATGTGAGAGCATAATGGATAAATACAATCTGCAAAGAATGTTATAAATTATTATTAAATTAATTAGATGAAATGTTATGCAACTGTTGCATGTGTGACCAAACAACCTCATATTTTTTCCAAGCCTTTCTATTACACAATGTCATTTTTCCATTAATGCAGTGGTAGAGAATTCATTCATCCAGTCAGAAAATACTGGAGGATATTCAGACTTCCATTTTCTCAGGATAACTCTTTTAGCTACCAGAATAGCCGCTGCAATCCATTTCCTGTTGTTAACTGCTAAAATTAACTTATCAAACGCACCAAGAACACATAAGGTCACAGAAGGAATGATAGTAACACTCAAAGTTTTTGATAGGGCACTGAATATATTGTTCCAGAACATTTGTACTTTTTGACAACTGTAAAGGATATGCGAAAGATTAGCACGTGGCTGCTTACATCTCCAGCACTCACTTTGTGTTTTCAATCCAGACTTAAACATGCATTCTGATGTCCAGTAGTATCTGTTTAATATTTTGTTCTGAAAAAATTGCAAAACTAAAGAGCTAGAAGTCTCTTTGATATTAAGTCAAACATTATCCCAGGTTTCTAATGATATTTTAAGACTTAGTTCTCTTTCCCACTTTTCTTTTAGGTTAAGATTGATAGGGTACTGGGAAGCATTAAACCATCTATAAGTAATTCCTGCAAAATGATTCTTGTTTCCATATTTCTTAATGTGGTCTTCTAGAGATGAAAGACTTACACCAGACCAGGCCGTGGCGGATTGGATGTGGCGGAGCAGACTGAAGCTCAACCCAGATAAGA
>QEPC01002197.1:321533-341111 GCA_003113815.1 Sphenodon punctatus | reverse complement strand
CGCTTTGAGTTAAAGCAGCCTTCAAGAAGAACATATCTTCCTTCAGGATCAGACCAAGATTGTATAAGCTGAAAGGCTACATTTTTATGGATCAAAATAGCAGTGCCTCTACTCTTAGAGTTCAAAGATGAAAGAAACTCCACACCTACCCACATTTTTCTTGATTCTATCTGCATCTATTTATGATAAATGAGTTTCCTGCAATAACACTACTTAACATCTTTTGGATTTGAGGTGTCTGAGAACTTTAATTCTTTTCGAGGGTTCATTAAGTCCTCTCACATTCCACGAGCACATTTTAAGGATACTCATGGTGAGAGTTCAATAAATGATTACAAGCATAAAAACCTATTTTAATATATGCCTCCATGCTGACACTATGGAACCACTTCAACAAGATACGAGTTCTGTTTATGCATATTAGATACTGTTTTAAATTATGAAAAGGTATGTCCTCAATTGAGCCTTTTGGGATATCAGGTAAACAAAAACACTGATAGGTAAACATCACAAATCCTGGACCATATGTTTTCTAGGGATGTGCGAACAGAACCAAGTTTGGAAATTCGGTTCGGTTCGAAAATCGAGTTCGGTTTGAAACTTCGGTTCAGTCGACCAAACTATTTGAGTTCGGTCGAATTCCAAACTTCCAAACTGAGTTCGTACATTCAAAACTGGGGTTTGGGGCCTTCAAAACTGGTTTGGATTTGACCGAACAGTTCGGCCGAATTCGAGTTCAGTTTGAAAGTTTGGTTCGGTTGACTGAACTATTCGAGTTTGGTCCAAACTCCGAACTTCCGAACCATGTTCTCACATCCCTAATGTTTTCAAATGTAAACAACTAAATAAACTTAATATAAACCAGCGTGGCCACATTCACATCCCAGATGGGCCCAGTTCCATCTGTTTCCTCTTTCCCCATATTATCTATCAATATCTTAAACATCCCTAAACGAAAATGTATTTTAACTTTATGAAATTAATATTGAACAGTCTATGTAAGCATGTAAGTTTCTAGATACAGAAATATTCATGTATGTACAGTGGCATGTTAACCACAAATAAGCTTACCATTAATTTTAACTAATCGAATACAGAATAATATAAAGATTATGAAGAAAATTGCATTATATTAGATAATTTATATTATACCAAACATCATGTAAATCTGAATGCCAAGTGCTATTAAAGTTACCATCCATTCTACTAATTGATATATCAACTGCAATTAAAAACAATATATGATGATAAATGTATTAAATATACAAACTGACTAAATAAACAAAAGTATATTTGGCTAGGATCTTCAGCGCTTCAGTACTTCAAAGAGGTGTTCCAAAGCACAGTTCATTAAAGACAGGACTTAGAGACTATATTTGTCTGGTTACTTTGACAGTTAGTGTAATCTACAGTTCTGTCAGCAGATGGTGATATAAAAAAAATCCTCCACATTATAGCTAAGCAACTGCTTCATGTCTGAAGGGGTTAAACAGTTAGGCCTTAGCTGTCTGCCTGTCAAAAATAAGCACTAGGAGAAATCAACTAAGTCTTTTGTTTCAGTGGAATCCCTGTTGCGGAGATAAGTTACACAGTAAACAATGACTAAACATGTTATTGTTGAGTTTTAGTCCATCCTGTTGCCCTTGGTATGATCTGACCTTAGCCTCTGAAGTGTTTCCCAGGCCTCTGAGGGGGTTCTGCAGAATTTTGTGGAGCCTGCTAGGTCCATTGTGAATGTGGATGGGTACTTCATGCTGTATCTCACATTAGTTCCCCTCAGAATTTGCTTTATGCCATTAAACACAGCCCTCTTTTTGATGAGCTCTGCTGAGAAGTCTGGGAAAAGCGAAACTTTGTGGTCTTTGTAACTGAGGTTCCCAGCTTTTCTGGCAGCATTAAATAGCAAGACTTTGTCACTGAATCGCCACAACTTGGAGATAATGGGCCTGGGCCTTACGGACCCTTGCCTTCTAGGACCAGGTATTCGGTGAACCCTCTCAATGCCCAAAGGGGGGCGCTGGGAGTCCAATTTGAATATATCAGAGAGCAGCGTCTGGAGAAAGCTAATCATGTCCTTACCGTCTAACCCATCAGCAACACCCAGAAGGCAGATGTTGTTTCTTCGCGATCTGTTTTCTAAATCATCCTGCTTGTGTTCTATCTTCTCCAATCTGAGCTTTAAGGCAGCATTGTCTTCTTTAATTTCATTGGTTTCCATGGAAGTCTTTTGCAGCTCATTTTCCAAATGAGTTATTCATGAAATTCTATCAGAAATGTCTTTAGAAAGACTGCGGATATCACCTGATAGTGTATCTAGTCTGTCTGGGAGGAATTCCTTCAGCGCTGCAATATCTTGAGTAAAGTTCTGCTGGGGTGAAGCAGTAGCCTCCTTCAGCTTCTGAGGGGAGTCACGTTTAAACCGTTTGTTGGCTTTTGCTTTTTCACTCTTATCCATATTTTACAGCTTAATATTAATCCAGACAACAAATTTAAACTTTCCTGACAGAAACCTATTGCCAGTTTGGGATAAAAATAATAGTTAGAGAGATGAATTATCTTGAGGGGAGAGAGGAGCTCAGGAACTAGGCAGCCATCTTCCTTACAGGTACTATGTGACCCCCTGTGTTGATTTTTATAACAATTATAAAGTTCCTTAACAAATCTATCATGCTGGTGTAAGCTTTCAACTGTGTATTGAGTAAGAGCGTTTAAAAACTATATTTATTTAACCCCCCCAGTTATGCTGAACACTCTGGTGATATACCCGGTATTGCTTTGGTATATTAACTATTAATTTCTTATTGAAATTTCTTCCTTTATTCTCCAATGCTTTGAGCCTGTGATGAAATTCATAAAGCCACTGTGAACTAGCTATTCAGCTGGTGTAAATGCTTTATGCTAGCAGGGAATCTGGCCCATTAATTTTAGGGATCAGTTAAGGGTGCTTTTAGATGTCGCAGTACTTTATAAGTGCTTCTTCTGGAGTCTATGAGTGATAATCATGGGGTGATTTCAGATGAGACGGGGCGACATTCGCCCCGTCTCGGAATCACTCAAATGATTCCCCGCCGGGATCACTCCGGCACGTCCAACAGATGTGCCGGCTGATCCCGGTGGGGAATCAGGGAGGGGATGGGGCCGTGCGGTGCAACGTGCCACCGCATGGCCCCGCCCCCACACTCCCCCGCCGCCCGCCCTCTAGGGAGATGGGCGGGCGCCACGGCCAATGCCGCCGCAGCGTCTGCCCAATTTGACCACAGCCTGGAATCCCACCGGGGAGACGTTATGTTTGGTTGATTTCCGCCGGGGATCTCTTTGACCACGCTTTCGGGGATTTTCACATGGGCAGCCCCGGAAGCGTGGTTGAAATTGACCCCATGTGGGAATTGACCTTGGCGAACATCTGGCGGCCACCAAAAAACACGTGCAGGGAACTTTGACCCCTTGTGGGTATTGATTGGTGCTCACTGTGATCTCGTAACATCTGAAAATACCCAAGGTGTCTGAAAGCACTCCTAAGTTTTTATTACAGTTTTGTGTTGTGTTAATGATTGCAAAGATACCAGTTATACCTTTTTTAGGCTAAAATGTCTCATCCATTATCTTCAGGCCTAGGTTAATATTCTTTGGTTAAAAGTGCTTTTCCTGCATTTTGGTGTATCTTTTGTTCAATGCCACATGGTGAGTGCTTCCTGCCCTCTCCTGAACTGTGCATGTCTCTTCCCCCTTTGTAAAACTCTATGCAGCATTTATGGTGTCCCATTTAGGATTTCACTTAATCCTGTTGGCCTTTGCAGCATTTTCTGTGCATTGTAGTTGTGACCATGATGGCTGTGTATTTCAAAAGGGCCTGTTTGTTTGAACAGGCATTTGGCTACCGGGGATACAATGTAGGTACTAGGGATGCTGGTTTGGTGGCAACAGAGGCCTGAAACTTGCCAAACTTTTAAAAAGGGCCTGTGTGTTTGGACAGGCATTTGGCTACCGGGGATACAGTGTAGGTAGGTACTAGGGATGCTGGTCTGGATGGGGCTGGTATGGTGGCAACACAGGCCTGAAACTCGCCAAACTTTTTAAAAAGGACCATTGGCCAGGCTCTGCCTACCGTTAGCCAGGCTCTGCCCCTGGGCTCACCGGAAAGGTACCGGCGGATGGTTCAACCCACCCACTGCCCCACCAGCCTCAAAACTCACCAGCCACCACTAGTGGAGCTGCAATTGGGAGTCCAAAGGTTTTGGCACCCCTCATGATTCTGGAGTGCCTGAATCAACCTGGTCCCATTTGTGCACCATCAATGCCAAAATGGCTACCCACCCACCCCCTACACACCATACATGTTGCAGGGCTGCAGTGGTGTTCTGTGGGTGCCCTGTAACATGTATAATAGGTTGGTGGGTAGTGCATGTCTAAAAGCACCCTCTGGATAACACTCACATGTTTGTGCACCAAGCACCAAATTGGGTCTTGGGTAGCTCATTGGGTGTCTGATAGGGTGCTAGGAAAATGCAGACAGAACATGTGGGTACTAATTTTAGTACCCAATGGAGTTCTACTGAAGGGTATGTAGGTGTTGCACTGCAGCAAATATATGTAAATATATTATATAAAAAATAGCATGAGCTTTATTAATTTTTGGAAAGGGAAAGTTAAGTGGGGCATACAAATGAAGCATGAACAGGAATGAACTAGAACTGTAACTTAAAATGAGTGAGAGGAGCAAAGCTGGTTCCCTGAAACAGACAAAAAATAATGTGAATCTCTATTTCACAAGCAATTTTGTCCCAATGTGGAAAAATATCAAAATATACAAAACTAAGGCCCTTTTTACACAGACATTCTAACACCCATAAAATGAGTGTTACATTTTATTATACATGTTGCAGGGCACCACTGCAGCCAATCACCATGTGCCCTGTGCACACATGATGCCTCCACCCAGTTCCTCTGGGTGGAGATAGTGGGTACTTTCAGACATGACGCTAACCCCTTTAACCACCCTTGGTGGTTATTTATGCATGTTGCAGGGCTGCATAGGGCACCAATACAGCCCTGCAACATGCATAAATAACCACCAAGGGTGGTTAAAGGGTGGTTAGTGTCATGTCTGAAAGTACCCAGTGTTGGCCAGTGCGTGGGGAACATTTCCCTGGGTGGAAATGGGTGGGGGCATCTGTGTAAATGCCACTTTGGGTGTGTGTGGGTGAGTGTTTGCTCCTGGCCAACACCCATCTCCACCCACACCCACCCATGGAGCAACGGACACCACTGCCGGTTGCTCCATCGGTGGGTGTGGGTGGAGATGGGTGTTGGCCAGGAGCAAACAGTCACCCACACCCACCCTAAGTGGCGTTTACACAGACACCCCCCCACCCATCTCCACCCAGGGAAATGCTCCCCGCTCACCAGCCAACACCCATTTCCACCCAGAGGAACTGGGTGAAGGCATCATGTATGCACAGGCCCCATGGTGATTGGCTACAGTGGTGCCCTGCAACATGTATAATAAAATTTAGCGCCCATTTGCATGTGTAAAAAGGGCCTAAGAAAAATTCTAAAATGAGCCAATAATTACAGCAATTAAACTGCATTTCAAGGAAATGGAACATTGCGATACTTGTATGTTCATTCTTGCTCAGTCAATTAAAATGTATCCCTACAAAGATTTTAGTTACTAAGTTGAGCTGTGCCTCTTTTGTGTGTGTTTTCAGAAAACTAAACATTGTAAAGCTCCAAGCTTTTGAATAATGGACTTTTCTTTTTCTCCTTTTTTTCCTTTTTTTAAAAAAATAAAATAAAAATATCTAACTAACCAGCCTGTATCTTGCAGGTTTCATGTCAGCTGTGGTGACTGCCATTTGGTGGAGGCGTAGTTCCTGCTGTCAGATCATTATGCTATCTTTATGGTCTAATGGGCATATCACTGGCAAAGCTAGTTTACAGATACTCTTGTACTTTTTTCTCATTGTTTATTTAGACCATTGTTTATTGAATTTCTGACTCAGTGAGGGTGCCACCATCTTAAATTCCAAACACAAACATTGGAATTCTGTTCTCCACCCCATCAGCTCTCTCACTATGTCCTTAGCATAAATAATTACTACTTTATGGTGTCTAGTTGCTCTGAATTATTTAACGACATACTACTACATAGGCTGAATTTCTCTGGTCATTAAATAGTATTGTTTCCTGCCATCTGCTTGTACCTAGATGATTTTTCTACTTGCAAATTTGAGCAGATAAGAACATTTTCAGATGTTCTTTATGAAACCAGGGCCAATGGCATGATTTGATGAGCTACAAATAATATTAAAGCACCCATAGTTATTTGAATGATGCTGATAGCTAACACAAACAACTTTCTGAATGGAGCATTTATATAGCTTATGCACAGAGCATAAAAATGATTTCCCACTATTATTTTCTGAGGGGTAGGACTTGGCATTCTAATAGTATATAATACAACTGCCAATACCCCTTCCAAATATATTAAGAAGAAATAATAACTTGTTTTTTTTCAAAAATCTGCAAACTACTGAGATAGTGGGTGCTTTTACACACACATTTTTACTGGATGTTTGCTGTTACATCCTGAACTTTCTGTGTGTCTAAATCACTCACCCATATTTTAAACATCTGGATCTTTGAACTTCTGCATAGAACTTCTCCCAGAACTTTTGTGTGTAAAACGTTCTCCTGATAAACTGCTTTGCTCCAGGCAGCTGTGGTCACTTGGATTCCATGGCAGCCTGTCACGTCTACAGCTGTGGCTACTTTAGGCTGCCTCAGGGCAGTGTTTGTGTGAAGAATGCCTCCAGGAACTGCCTCAGGGCAGTGTGTGTGTGGAAAATGAATTTGGAACTTACTTGTGGACTTGTAAACCCAGAATATTACAAAATTCCAGAACTTTAACGTGTGTGTAAAAATGCCCAATGAGTTTAAAATTTAGTCAAAAAAGGGAAATTTGGATCAGAAATTTCAGATTCTTATTTTTTTGTCCTCCCTGTTAATGATACCACTAACTCAGACATAAAGGGATGATTATGACCAAAAGATGTTTACATTCAGTGTAAACAGAGTGTAAATGTATTGCTTTGGGGCTTTGCTTTTGATGTTCTTGTGTGATTTTCCTCCTTTCATTACATTTCACTGCCTTTTTTATTATTATTATTATTATTATTATAAACATTTATATAGCGCCAGTCGTGTGACCTGGTGCTGTACAGAACATAGAATTAGACGCGGTCTTTCCAGAACCCTGTTTCTATTGAAGCTGAGTGTCAGTGTCAAATTAACCACTGACAGTATTTTGTTGCAGCATTGAGCAATCCATACTTTGGGTCTGTCCATGTGTCTCCTGACTAAGGTTGAAATGAGATCTATGTAAAGAATAATCTTGTCTAAATCCCAGTGCTCAGTATGTCCTGGGATGAACCAAGCACTGGAATGTGCTTGCCAAGTCCCCCCTCTGCCCCAAAACCAAAAACAACAACAACCTGTCAAGCACCAGTTGGGAGTATTGGGCAAAGGAGACTTCTCAAGTGCTACCAGCTGACTTTTGTCAATTTCAAAGCCTGCTCCGCCCCCCCCCCCCAAAAACAGCTGTTTGGCGGGTGGGGGGGTGCACAGCTGCTGATCACGGCACGCATGCTTCCCAGACTGACTTACCTCACCACCGGGCTGGGACTCCTACTGTCCCAGTCACTGCTGGGTGCTCCCTTCTCCTCCTGTGGCCCACACACTGTACAGCTGAGTCTAGGAACTTCCCCACTCAGCTGTTTCTAAGTGGGGAAGGGAACAAAGAGGCCTCTTCCCACCTGTGTCCAACTCCCTAATGGGTCTCCATTCTTAGGTGGAACCAGATCAAAGGTTGGTAGAAGATCCATGCACACGTTGGATGGCATTCAAAGGCCACGTCGCCCCCCACCCCCACACACATTGCCAAGCAGCTGTTTGGTGTGGGAGGGGGGAAAGCTTGCAGCCAGCCTTTGAAACTTACATGGATTCCCTCCCACTTGCCATTTCTTAGGCTTTGTTCCCACCTGCAGTGGAGGGGGCGGCAGCGGGAGGGGCGAGGGAAGACATGGAGCTGGTCGATGGGAAAAGAGATGGTGCGAAGGGGGATCTACCGCGGCCTTCTCTCATGCATGTCAGGGTGCAAAATCCTGCCCTGACATATGCAAGAGAAGCCGCAGCAGATCCCCATTTGCACCGACTCTTTTCCCATCAACCGGTTCCTCCGGGTTGCCACATCTTCCCTCGCCCCTCCCGCTGCTGCCACCGTCGCCACAGGTGAGAATACAGCCTCAAACTGCTCACTGAGAAATCACACCAGAATTCGTGCCGGGATATCACACAGAGATCTCAGTCCCGGTGCTTGAAATTGCGAGCAGCAAAATTGCTGCTCATTTCAGCCCTACTTCTGACCCTAATCCTAATCCAAAATAGATTTAATTGCTATTGTTTAATGACATAAGGCAATAAAGGCATCAATAGTTTAATAAATCACATCCTTTTAGTGTCCTAGTTTTTATTGCAGAATAGATATGTAGGAGGCCTCAGAATATGGTCCCAAAGTATTGCTTAGCATGCTCACTCCCCAAATCCTTTAGTCCAATTGTGTATAGATATTGTCTTTTCACACAGCTGTGCCTAAACCTTCAAATCCTTGACAAATCTGGATTGTAAGAATGCTTCTGACCATGGATCTCTTGTTTTGGCAGAGGAGGTATCAATGCATCATACATCTGGCAGAAATAATTATTCTGTTGTCACATGGCTCAAGCATATTTCCACACATTTGACATTTCGTACTCTAAGAAATCAAATTGATTTGTAATTTATTTCCACTGTTATGATATTTCTCTTTTCACTTACCGTATATCTCTACTTATACTTACCTGTTAGTGGAAAGAATAAAAGTATGTATAGTACGGAGTATGGATTTGGAACCTATTTTAGAATCCCTTAGTTATAACCTAGCTATTATGTGATTCTAATAGCATCCAAAGTACCCTAAGTTCTATATAATTACATAAATAACGCATAATTCCCTCTCCACCCCCCAGTGCTGGGGAGGGGCCCTGTCCCTGTCACACCTTCACAGAACAAGAGGCTGTAGAGGTGACCTAGCAAGGCACCATAAGTCACAACCCTCCAGGCCGGGGTGGACAAGGTTAATGCAGGTGGAGGGAGGCAATGACATTGATCTATCTGGAGCTGCACCTCCACCAGGGGACTTTAATTATTTAATTTAATTAATTAATTAATTAAACTTATATGCCACCCTTCTCAGAAGCTCAGAGCAGCTTACAAATAATAAAACATTAAAATACAAAAAAATTACAACCAATCCTACTACAACCCTCCCAATCCTACTACAACCCTCCAGAAACCCACCCAATATCACCCCCTTCCATCCCCCAAACCAACCCAATCCCCATCCACACCCAACAAATGCTTTTTCAAATAAAAAAGGTTTGCACCACCTCCAGAAAACACCAAGTCTCAGGCTCAAATGAACCTCCAGGGGAAGAAAATTCCAAAATATTGGGGCAGAAACTTAGAATGCCTCCCTGGGTATTTTCAGACGTTATGAGATCACAGTGAACCACGGTGAATACCCACCTGTGGTCAATGTGTCTCGAACGTCTGTTTGGCGGCCGCCAGATGTTCGCCACGGTCAATACCCGCATGGGGTCAATTTGAACCACGCTTCCCGGGCTAGCGGGAGGAATGTCCTGGGAAGCGTGGTCAAAGAGATCCCCAGCAGGGACCAAACAAAAGTAACGTCTGGCCTGGTGCCATGGCCCGGGATCCCCGGCGGGATCCCGGGCGTGGTGAATCCGGCCCAATGTGGCAGCCGCATTGGCCCCGCCGCCCGTCCGTCTCCCCGGAGGGCGGGTGGCGGGAGCATAGAGGGGGCAGGGACATGCGGCCGCACGTTGCGCCGCACAGCCCTGCCCCCGCGCAGCCCTGCCCCCTCCCAGATTCCCCACCGGGATTCCCCCCGGCACGTCTGTTACAGGGGGAATGAATGCGGTGATTTCGGTACGGGGCCAATGGGCCCCGTAACATCTGAAATCACCCCCTGTGAGCCCTTGGCATACTAAAAAGGCTAACATAAAAACATAAGAAGTGCCATGCTGAGTCCATCAATGGTCCATCAAGACAAGCATCCTGTCCTCCGACAGTGGTCAATCTCGATCGCATGGGAGAAGAACCAGCAGTCACAGTGGGCAATCCATTTGTCATTGTTCACTTCCAGCTCCTGGCAGTAAGAAGTTCATCCCATAAACTTCTTGGTTAATAGCCATTAATGGACCTACTCTCTAAGAACTTATCCAGTCCTTTTTAAAACCCAGCTATACTACTGGCCTTGACAACATCCTCTGGCAACAAATTGCATAAGTTAATTATGTGTTGAGTGGAAAAATACTTCCTTTTATTTGTTTTAAATTTTCCTGCAGCTATTTTCATGGAGCATCTGATAGTTCTAGTACTATCTGCGAGGGTAAATAACCATTCCCTATCTACAGAGACCCAGCTTGTCAAGACTTTATTTCTACGGAAGCCGTTCCATACCCTTTAGTATGCTCATTGCCTTTCTTTGTATCTTTCCTAGTTCAGCTATGTCTTTTTTGAGATGTGGCGACCAGAACTGCACACAATATTCCAGGTGTGTTTGCACCATTGGTTTGTAGAGAGGCATTATGACATCCTCAGTTTTATTCTCTATCCCTTTGTGAATAACTCCTAGCATTCTGCTTGCTTTTTTGACTTATGCTGCACACTGGGCCACCTCCACATCCTGAATATTAACACACAGCAGGTGAGCCAGAAGCACTCCAAGGCTGCAAACCCGAAACCTGATTTCAGTGTATTGTCCACAATCACTCCTAGATCCTTTTCCTGAGTGGTAACTCCTAGTTTAGTACCCAGCATTCTGTACTCATAGTTTGGATTATTTTTCCCTATGTGCATCACTTTGCACTTATTCACATTAAATCTCATTTGTTATTTAGATGCCCAGGCACCCAGTCTCATAGATTCTGTTGCAGTTCTTCATAGTCTGCTCATGTTTTAACTACCTTGAATAACTCATTTGCAGATTTGATCATCTCACTCTTAATGCCCTTTTCGAGAGCATTAATGAATTCATTAAGCAGCACCAGTCCCAATACAGATCCCTAGGGCACACCACTTTTTACATCTCTCCATTGTGAAAACTGACCATTTAGTCCTAATCTTTGCTTTCTATTCTTTAACCAGTTACTGATCCATAGTAAGACACTACCTTCTATCCCATGACTTTTTAATTTTCTCAAGAGTATTTTATGTGGAACCTTATCAAATTCTTTTTGGAAATCCAGATGGCAGGAGCTACCAGAAGATCGTAGGAGCCACAGTGGGGCATGGAAGGACAGGCAGTCTTTCAGCTAAGTGTGGCCCAAACCATTTAGGGATTAAAAGGTCAAAAACAGCACCATGAATTGTGCCCATAAAAGTATAGGAAGTCAGTGCAGACTTCAGAGGACTGATGTACTATGTTCCCGGTGTGCTGTTCCCAAAGGTAGTGAGCCGCTGCATTCTGCACCAGCTGCACCTTCTGAATAGTCATCAAGAGCAGATTCACATTTAGAACATTACAATAATCTAGCCTTGAGGTGATAAAAGTATTTATGACAGTGGCCAGATCTGAATCAGAAACAGAAATAAAAGACTGCAGCCACCACACCAGATGTAGTTGGTGAAAAACTCTCCTGGCCACTGCCACAACCTGAATATTAGTGGTGGGACTTCAGGCAAAAAACTGGATACCGGTTTTCCCGGATACAGGTTTCCCAAAAAACGGTTTGCCGGATTAGAACTGGTATACCGGTACCGGTATTTTTCCATTGATTTCAATGGGGAACTGTCCCCATTGAAATCAATGGGGGAAAAAATACCACCCACCTCCCCCTCCCAGGCTGTGTGGGTGGAAGGGGGGACACCACCCAGCCACCCTGCCCAGCCTGAATTTAATTTATTTATTTATTTACCCCAAGTCCCTGCTAGTGCGGACTCTGGGTGCTTTACTAGGCCTTCTGGGGAAACCCGGAAGTTCCCCAGAAGGCCTAGTAAAGAACTGAAACCAGCCAGTGCTGAAGCCTCTGTACCGCCATGCTGCAGCTGCCGCCACCACCCGGAGCACAAAAGGTAGGCGATCCCTGGGTGGAGGGGTAGGGTGATCCCTGGGGTGGGGTGTGTGTTAAACCACCCCCCACCCCAGGGATCACCCTAGTACCTGCTGGTGCGGGCTCCAGGTTGCCGCCGCTAGCACGGTGGCGGCACGGAGCCTGCACTAGCAGGGACTTTGGGTAAAAAAAAAAAAAAAAAATATCCAGACTGGGCAGGGTGGGTGGAGGTGTCCCCCCTTCCACCCGCGCAGCCTGGACGGGGGAGGGAAAGTGGTTTTTTTGTTTTTTATTTTCTTTTACATTGTCGACATTCATTCCAATGGCCGCAATGTAAAAGAATCTGGCACGGGGAACTGGTACTGGTACCCCCAATAACTGGATTAATCCGATACTGCCGGTACAGCAAAGTACCTGCAGTATCAAATACCTGGGGAACCGAAATTCCCACCCCTACTGAATATCCAAACACATCAGGGGATCCAGAAGCATTCTAAGGCTGCAAACCTGATTAACCAGAGGAGTCTGGACTCATCAATAACAGGAATCCAAATGCCCTTCAGGTCACAAGACCACGCAAGAGTGGTCCTGCGTACTTCCACCAGATCTTGCAATCATGTCAACACCACCTCATGATCAACAGTATCAAAGGCCTCTAACAAGAGCAACAGGGTAGAATTCCGCTTGTCAGTCTCCAGGCGCAGGTCATCAACCAAGGTCACAAATGCAGTCTGCATGCCATACCCAGTATGAAAGCCTGACTGAAATAGGTCCAGGAATCCGATGACGTCGAGATGAGCCTGGAGCTGTTGGGCAACCGCCCTTTCAAAAAAGGGAAGGTTAGAGAAAGGCCGATGGCCAGCTGAGGAGTCAGTAACCAAAGATGGTTTCTTAAGCAAGGGCCAGACAACCTCAGTTTTAAGGGCATCTGACACCCTACCATCCTGAAAGGAGATGTTGACAACCCCAGACAGCAATGGTGCTAATGTCTCCCAGCTGGCTTTCACCTGTTGCCGTCATTACCCCAAGCACCTCCCCTGCATTGTTGTATGATACCAATTGAAACTGAGCCAAATAAATAGGACAAGACTGAGTTTCAATAACCCCAAACTGATTCCGCAGATGAAATTTCAGTACCAAAGTCATGGTGAATACGAGCGATTTTGTCTGCAAATTAATCAATAAAATATGTCACAGTGGGCATTAGGCAGCTTGCCCACATTACTTCAAACAGCGAAACTCCCGGCACAGAATCTTCCTCTGCACATGGAAGCAGCTGTAAAAGTGTCATTAGCCAGGTCCTGTGGCTTTTTTTTTTACAAATGACAGGGCTGGATTTAACAAAGAACAGCCATTTGCGCACTCAGAGTGTTTTTAATTTTAATTATTTTATTTTTTATACAATCTGCAAGATCTTGAACCATTAGAGAGATCTTCTCAAGATCTCACTACCAGTTCTCGATTCTTGCAAGATTATCATGAGAATCCTTTTGGTTCTCATTTCAGCCCTAGGTTTGATACAATTACTAAATAAAATGGAATTATTACTTAAACTGAATAGAAACTGAGTCATGAAAGCAAAGCCATTTGAAAACAGATTTAATGCAGGAATGATGGTTGACAATTAACAATTTACTTCCTCATTGAATTATGTCTTAGAAATTATTTTTAAAAATATGGCACATATCACCTTGTATGACTTCATAAGTAATATTAAGAAAAACCCAACCACTAAAATGAAAAGTGTGATCTTCTAACTGATTAAGCGCCAATGCTAGACCTTAGTACCAGTGCAGATAATGGGGCTGATCCCAAAGTCATTCATGCACATATCCAATTTGTGCGTAGTTTGCACACTTCATATTTCCCAGTCAGGGGATGCATGTGAAATGCATACACATCATGCACACATTGTGCACACAGTGTGCAGAGTTTAGGATCGGACCCAATATTATTGGCTTTTGATTCCAGATCAATATTGTATTAAAATGACACCATTTCTCAGTGTTATGCATACAAACCAGACAAACCTCTCTCATTCATATTCATGTACTTTGTGGAGGAAAATGACTGCAGAGTGCCCACAGACTTGGAGTGAATGGGGAGGGGTTCAAATAGGTGACTCCCAGAACCAGAATAGTCATCATGCCCACTCAGGCAGCCTCCACGCACTACTGCATCCATATGGTGGCCATTTCCACTCCCCTCCACCGGCAACACTTCCCACCTCAAGCCACGCACAGCTGCTCACCCCCTGCCATGACCTACAGCTGTGGACACCATTGAAATATGAAGCTGCAGTGGTCAGTAATCCCTTCCTGGCCAGGGGGTACTGTTACTGGCAGTCCCAGGCTACAACAGAAATATACAGGAGAGACGGGGGACACACAGGAAGCTGTCATTCAAGCATCTGTCCTCCATGGCATTGGCTCTTCCCTCATGCATCCCAGGTGTGTGTGTAGGCTTGTTGTGCTTTGAGTCAACACGGCATTGTATTTTGTGTACATCCTTTAAGAGCCCTTTAGAGAGCTCCTGGCAGGGTTGTGGGTGGGACTACGGTGGTGGCCTGCCATGGACCTGTCCAGTGGCGTGTGTGGGTTCCCCAGTTCACACAGGCAGGGGATGTGTGGGCACCTCTTTCCATGCAGTTTCTTGCATTCCACTTAATCTTTCTCCAAAGCCCCATAATTGGTCATGAGTGGGTGGGTCCTGCGTGCATCACTCCACCCACACCACCTTCACAGAAGCGTTTGGGTGCATAGTTGCTGGGTGGACCTGCATGGTTATGTCTCGTCTAAAAATCACCCTTATTAGAATGCAACATGGTTTGTTCACAGAAGGAAGTGCTGTATCTGGTTGCCAAAATACTATGGTTCCCTGGAAGCACAGTTTCATCTGAGTTAATGTAAAAGTGACACTCCCCAGTCCTAGGCACACCTAGGACCCAAACATATTACCCTGAAAAGTAAATACAGTCCACAGACATATTGTATACTTTAGATTGTAAGCTCTCTCGGGCAGGAATCTTGTCCATCTTATTCTCTGTAAAGTGCCAGGTACATGGCTTGTGCTATATAAATAAATAATAATAATAATAATAATAATAATAAATAACGAATATACTCCAAAACAACAACAACAACAACAACAACAAAAACACTTTTGTTTAAGAGAGAAGTTAAGGGCCTTACAAATTCAACCATGCTCCAAAAATCATGGAAATAGTAAACTAAGGCTCTCACCTTAACATTCGTGCCATGTTAGCAGTAAAAACTTTGTACTGTCTCACATATTATGCTCGCTTAAAATTTAGGTTCCATGCACCCACAATTTGCCTTGGTCTTTCAACACCAGCACTCCTCCTCTGCTGGTTGGGGTAACACTGAAACTGGGGACAGAGATGTATAAATGCGTAATAAGAATTTAAGGTTAGGCATATATTGAAATTAATAAAATTAATAAATCTCTTTTACCTCATTGCCATTTACCACTTTGCTGTTTACCACTTTGGTCTCAATTTCAAATGCTAAGAGGTAATATTGATGCAATATTGCATTCTTCTCTGAACTCCATTTTCCCCTGAACTTCCTTGTCACTCATTGGCTGGTATGCAGTAGAGGTGGGACTACCGGAACATCCGGTATCTGATACTGCTGGTATTTTGGTGTACCGGCAGTATCAGATTATTCCGGTATTATTGGGTCCGGTACCGGATCCCCCATTCTGGATTTTTTAATATTGCGGCCATTCAAATGAATGGCTGCAATGTAAAAAAAAACACCCAAAAAAACCCAAACACTTTCCCTCCCCGAGTCCAGGCTGTGCGGGTGGAAGGGGGGACACCCCCCACCCACCCTGCCCAGCCTGGATTTTTTTTTAAAAAAAATTCCCCTAAGTCCCTAGTACAGGCTCCGGGCCGCCGCCGGCGACCCAGAGTCAGCACCAGCAGCACGTAAGTACCGGTACTGTACTGATCCCTGGGGTGAGGGGTGGTTTAACACACACCCCACCTCAAGGATCACCCTACCTCCCCACCCAGGGATCGCCTACCTTGAGCTCCAGGCGGCGGCAGTGGCGGTCCGGAGGCTTCAGCGCTGGCTGTGGCTGCCGGCTTCAGCATGCTACTAGGCCTTCCGGGGAACTTCCGAAAGTTCCCCGGAAGGCCTAGTAGCGTGCTGAAGCTGGCAGCCACAGCCATCGCTGAAGCCTCCGGACCACCGCCGCCACCCGGAGCTCAAGGTAGGCAATGGCATTAGGCAATCCCTGCGTGGGGAGGTAGGGTGATCCCTGGGGTGGGGTGTGTGTTAAACCACCCCCACCCCAGGGATCAGAACAGTACCAGTACCATAGGCTATTACCTGCTGCTGGTGTGGGCTCTGGGTCACCGGCAGAGACCTGGAGCCCGCACTAGGGGACTTAGGGGAATTTTTTTTAAAAAAAAATCCAGGCTGGGCAGGCTGGGAGTCTCCCCTTCCACCTGCACAGTCTGGGAGGGGTGGTTTTCATTTTTTTCCATTGATTTCAATGGGGACAGTTCCCCATTGAAATCAATGTAAAAGATCCGGTACCGGTAAACCGTTATTAATCCAGTAAGCTGGTTTTTTAAAATCTGGGAACCAGTAAAACCGGTACCCGGTATTTGCCCTGATGTCCCACCCCTATGCAGATGGATTTACTAATCTGCAATCCAGTTGCAGATTGGTCACAGCAAAGGGAGCAACATAAACAACAATTATGATTGGAGGCAATGGAGTGGAGGTTAAGAGACACTGGGGGGAGGTCAGGGTATAGGCTGTGTGCACAGTGATTGGCTCAGAAATGCGGTATCACAAACAGAGAGAAACCTGGAAGTACAATTGTAACCTTAGAAATGCAGTAGGTGGTAAATGAATCAAACCTTAAATTATAATTATGAATTGAATTTTTTCTTTCTCATGCCATCAATTAAAACTCTTCTCAAAAGAATTTAATTTTATTTTCATACAATCATTCTATTTGTTTCTAAAAACAAAGTAAACTAAAGCACTCTGGAAAATTTTACTGCATTATGCAGGACATGGTAAACAGTAAGCAGAAAGTTGATAAGTCGGTCTGTCTCATGCTATTGTAAGAATTGAGAAACTGCATCAGTATTGGGAAATGGTCAGGAAACTGATCCCAGTTCCCGAGATGGCAAAAAATTTTATGAACAGCAATTGAGCTGTTTGTTTCACCCCTAAGAAAAATACTTTGTATGAAATGAAGGATTTCACACAATCCAGCTATTTGTCACATAATTCACTTTGCTCTTTTCATTTGTAACTTCATACAGCCTGTGATTCTTTCTGAAGAGGTGTTGTATTTTCATTGGGTAAACAATGGTCTTTTTCAGTAAATGTTAATTTGTGATCAGGGTGCACTGAGTGTCTAACTATAGTATACAGCTGAACACAACATCAGTGGAAGTAGGATTCCCTTGCTGTCAAATTAGAAACCAATTTTTTTTAAAGTGCCATAGTCCCTTGAACTGATTATTTATTGCAATGGAATGTTAATATTAAAAACTTATATAAACTGTTAGTTGGCTTTGTAACTTGGAAGAAAGACATTATCCTGAAGGATTTTGATGGTAACCTTTTATGGCCATTGTGAGGCATTATGAAAAGAATTAAGCTGAATATGCTATCACTTCTTTTGTTTAAACAGGTGTACAGGAATTTCAATACCAAACCTTAAATTATAATGATGAGCTTCAATTTTATGTGTCATGCCATCAATGAAAACGGTTCTCAAATTTTCTTTTCATACAATCATTCTGTTTGTTTCAGAAATCAAAGTAAGCTAAATCACTCTGGAAAAATTGAAAACTTTGCTCTGAATGCTCCTGTCTTATGTGAAGGATTAAGAGCAAGATTCTGTTATTGTTGTGTTTACTCTGCTAGTAGTTTAATTGGTTTCAGTGTCACTAGTTGTGGCACTGTGGATTAGTTGTGGATTAAGGTGCTACTCGATGGCTGCAATCTCCAAATTACTTACTTGTAAACAGTCCATGTTACAGATTGGCCTTTGTTCTAGGTGAGACCATGCAGGGTCAGTGCCCAAGATTTCATTCAACACTGTAGACAGTAACTCTTCATTAAGGTTCTCTTGGATGCTCTTTATTTACAGTGTGCTTAAATGCATAACAGGACAACATGCTCCTGTTCCTTTAATTGCCTACAGTCACTTCAGGCACCTGGAACAACAGACCCCTATACTGACAGTCTCTTAGTGAGCTTTTTCCATCCTAAGGGATAGGCCTCCCCCTCCCCCCTTGGGCACCTAGTGTTACAGGTCCCTGGATCATCCTACAGCCATACTTCTTTGATGCTCCCACTATAAGGCTCTTCTGACTGGGGTGTAGACAGATGTAGGTAGCCAATCAGAACCCTGGATAGGATTAGTCATGGCTGGGATCTACAGCCTGGAGTTGAAGCTAGCAGTTAAAATTCTGCTTGCAAAAAAAATTTCAGTATCCAGAAATGGAATCAATTTCTCGACAGTTTCTTGACACCGATGTGATTTCTCAGTTCATGAATACTGCAAAATACCATCCCGGTTTACTTACTTACCAAGTACCATTTACCGTTTGTTTTCTACCATTAATGTACCACTTACCAGTTACTGCATTACTGAGGGTACCAATTTACTTACGTGTTTTCATCTGTTTTTTGTTTACCGCATTCCTTTCTGAGAAAATGTGCAAGCCTGACAACCGGTCATCTGCAGTCCACAAACACAGGCTACCCTTCCCAGAGAAAAATACAATGGGAGATTCAGGGAAAAGGAGTAGAGAACCCCAAACCAGGGTACAGTCAGGGTGTAGCATTGCTCTGAGGCCAGGATGACTGAGAATTGCAAATCAGACAATTCAATCTATGCTATGTTACCCAGCCATGTGCAATCCCCAAACTCTGGCTGCTTCATTGAGAGAGAAATAGAGGAACAGAATAGGGATGGGTGAATGCGGTTCCGAAGTTCGGAGTTCGGACCAAACTCGAATAGTTCGGTCGACCGAACGGAACGTTGGAACCGAACTCAAATTCGGAAGTTCGGAGTTTGGACTGAAATCGAACAGTTCAGTCAACTGAACCGAATGTTCAAACCGAACTCGAATTCGAACGTTCAGTTCAGATGCGTTCGGTGAGTTCGGAATTGAATTTCCATTGCTTTCAATGGAAAACACATTATCAGCTTTAACTTTTTTGATTTGTATGATATTTGGCTGAGACTTAGGGAGCCTCTACTTCCAATAGAACTCATTATGTGCACCAAATGTCAAAACAATTGAATAAAGGAATCCGATTTTAGAAGCAGTTGAATTATTGTATTTTGCAATATTCTACATATACATTCTTAGCTGTAACTTCTTTGCCTCACATCTAAT
>QEPC01002197.1:301128-314234 GCA_003113815.1 Sphenodon punctatus | reverse complement strand
CCACAATCCAGGCTGATTATCAATGGTAACCTGACAGATTGTTTTAAATTAGAAAGAGGGTCTAGACAAGGGTGCCTGCTATCACCTTTACTTTTCAATTTGATGTTAGAATTGTTGGCCAATGCAATTAGACAAAATGACCTTATAAAAGAAGTTCAGATGAAGGGAATGTGCAAAAGTTATCATTATATGCGGATGAACTTCTACTGTAAATTGCAGAACCAGAAGGATCTCTCCCGTAACTGCTCAGAGTAATAGACTAATTTGGAAAGGTATCTGAGTACACAATAAATAAGGGTAAATCTCACACAATGGTATTTGGTAAAGATCAAGAACAGGAAAGGCATTTAAAATAAATCTCGCCGTTTCCGGGCAGTGAAGAAATAAAATAACTGGGGGTAGACATACCCAAAAAGTTAAAAGACCTTTACCTGAAAAACTTTCCACCTTTGCTTAAAAAGCTGAAGGCAGCTGGCAGACCCTGGCAGAGTCTACTGGTGTCGTGGATGGACAAAGTAAATTTGTTTAAGATGATGGTACTCCTCAAGATCTTATACAAACTGATGGCTCTTCCAATATATTTACCTGAGGTATTTTTTAGGGATATGGATGCCCTAATAAAAGATATAGTTTGGAATGGAATGAAAACAAGAATCAAGAAACTGGACATCCTGAGACCTTATGATAGAGGGGGTAAAAATTTCCCCAATATTAGCTTGTACTACAGGGCTGCCTTACTGACTGCAGTCCATGAGTGGTTCCAAGAACAGGATGCACCTGAATGGGTGGACCTGGAGTGAGAAATCCTCCAGGTACATTCACTAAAAGATTTGGTAGTGGATAAAGACTCCATTAGCAAACAGCTGAAGGTTGAGCACCCATTTGTGAGAACTTTGATAAAATTTTGGACAGTAGCACAAAGAAAAATGGGGACCTGAATCGGTACTTCACCATTCACACCCATTGATTCTTTATACATGAATGAAAAGAATCTTGCAAACACAATAAGAGCACAGCTGAGGGTGAATGGGTTAACCAGAATGCAAATCTATGTGATAGGTAAATTTATATCACCACAAAGGCTGGAACAAATTGTTAAGAATAAAATAGATATCTTCAATATTTACAATTGAAGTCTGTCTGTGCCTCCACAGGAGGGAGGGAGTTTGGTAGAGATCCCTACAAATGTATTTATTTATTTATTTATTTATTTATTCCTTGGCATTTTTATGCCGCTCCCTCATGCCCACGGCATCTCTGGGCGGCTAACAATACAATGACACAATAAAATACATTAAAACCAACATCACTTTTTAAATAATTTAATCCCCCCGACCCTAACCCTACCCTCCAATTCCCCAAATTCCCCATCCCACCAATCTCTCCCATCACGCCTCCCTCCCCCCCCCTCAAAAGGCCTAGGAGAACAGCCAAGTCTTGCATGCCCGCCAAAAGACAAGCAGACCCGGGGCCAGGCAGGCTTACACGGGGGACCTCCAGATAGGCGCCCCCAGTGGAACAGAGTCACGGAAGGTGAGGCAGTCCCCTAGATAAGAGGGGCCGAGACCGTATAGGGCTTTGTATACCAATACTAGCACCTTGTACTTGGCTCAGTATGCTAAAGGCAGCCAGTACAGAGAGCGGAGCACTGGTGTAATGTGCTGACGGCGACCCGTCCCCGTAAGGAGATAAGCCGCCACATTCTGCACCAGCTGCAGTCTCTGAACCAATATCAAGGGAAGCCCAACGTAGAGCGCATTGCAGTAGTCACACCTTAAGGTAACGAAGGCATGGATGAGAGTGGTCAGGTCGCAACTGGAGATGTATGGGTGTAGCCTCCGCACTAGATACAGCTGGTGGAAGGCGGCTTTAGTCACTGCCTGCACCTGCTGATCCAGGTGGAGGTTTGCATCCAAAATCACCCCCAGACTCCGTACCTACTGGGCAACTGGAGGACAGACCCCCCCAATAGGAGTAGCTGACACCTCCTTCGTCCTCCCCACTACCATCACCTCCGTCTTATCTGGGTTCAGCTTCCGTCTGCTCTGCCTCATCCAATCCACCACGACCTCCAAACACTGGGAAAGTAGCGAGACGGCAGGACCTGGGTCTGTTGAAAAAGAGATGAACAGCTGTATGTCATCAGCATATTGGTGACAACACACCCCGAACTGTCTCACGATCTCCCCCAGGAACTGCATATATACATTAAATAACAGTGGAGACAGAATGGAACCCTGCGGAACGCCATAGGTCAAAGCCCAGGGGCATGATGCTTCAGCTCCCAGCACCACCCGCTGGCTTCTGTCTGAGAGGAATGAATGGAACCATCCAAGAACAGTCCCGTCCAGACCTCCCCAAATCTCGCAGCGGTCTCAACAGCAGCACATGGTCCATGGTATCAAAAGTGGCCAAGAGATCTAGCAGAACCAGAAGTGTTGACTATCCTGCGTCCATATCCTGGTGGAGATTGTTGGCCAAAGCCACCAATGCCATCTCAGTACCATAGCTGGGACAGAACCCAGATTGAAAAGTGTCAAGGAAACCGATGCTATCAAGATGCCGCTGGAGCTGTAGTGCCACCGCCCGTTCAATAACCTTCCCTAAAAAGGGAAGGTTAGAGACAGGGTGGTAGCTGGTGAGTGCATCCACTTCTAAAGATGGCTTCTTCAGCAGGGGACGCACCACAGCCTGCTTAAGGCTGGGCGCCAATCTAGCCTGCCGAAGGGACACATTGATAACCCTCATCAGCACCGTCCCTAGCGTCTCCCTGGAGGTTTTCACCAACCAGGATGGGCAAGGATTGAGTTGACAACTGGTGGCCCTAACAGACCCTAGGACATCCACTGCATCGGCTGACGTCACTTCCTGAAACTCAACACAAGAAGATGGACCAGACGGGGCCTCCGCAACCTCACGCTCCTCATTTACTGCCTTCAATCCGGTGTCGAAGTCGCTCTGGATCTGAGCAATCATGTCTGCAAAGTAGGTGACAAATTGCTCACAGCGGGCCTGGGACAAGTCCCCATCCAGGCAGAGGGAGGCTGAACTAACCAGCCCCTAAACAATCCAAAATAGCTCCGCCGGGCGTGACTTTGCAGACGCTATGAGGGCAGCAAAGAATTCCTTCTTTGCTGTCCTCACAGCCTCAACATGGGACCTAAAATGGGCCCTATGGAGAAGACAGTCAGATTCAGAGCGAGTCCGACTCCAGCATCGCTCTAGTCTCCTACCTACCTGCTTCATACCCCACAGCCCTGTGGTAAACCATGGGGCCCTGCGGTAACAAAGTGGAGGCAGGCGACATTTTGGAGGCACCTTGTCGATAGCCGCCTCCATCAAGGTGTTCCAGAATTGGACCAGCTCATTGACAGTGTGGCCATCAGGGTCTAGGGATAACTCCCCCAGGGCCTCCTGGAACCTTTGTGGTTCCATCAGCCTCCTAGGGTGGACCAACCTAACTGGTTCCATTCCCTTTTGGATGTGGTGTGCCGGGAAGGCAGGCCTGTAGGAGATAATGATCCATCCATGACAATGGTGTCATCCTGACATCCCCCACTAATGGATCACCCGCCTCAAGGCCTGAACAGAAGACCAGGTCGAGGGTATGCCTGTCCACATGGGTCGGGCAGTTGAAAATTTGGGGCAAGTCCATGGTTGACATGGTGGCCATGAACTCCCGCTCCACTCCTGCAAGGCCGGCATCGGCTTGAGCATTGAAGTCCCCCAGGACCAAAGTCCTAGGGGAGCCCAGCACCACCTCCGAGACCAGTTCTGCTAGAGCGGCGAGGGATGCAGTCAACCAGGAAGAAGTCCGGTACACCAGCAGCACCCCTAGGTTACACCCAGCCAAATCAAACACAACATGGAGGGCCTCTATTCCTGGAATCTCCTGAACAGGATATCTCCTAACCGGCCATTCCTCTCTGAAAATAATAGCCACACCACCACCCCAGCCCCCTGTGGGAGGGTGATGCTCTCCGGCATACCCTGCCGGAACGAGAGCAGCTAAAGTTGGTCCTGCATGATCATCCAACCAGGTCTCCATTATACATACGAGGTCCGCTGGCTCCTACATAATCAGATCATGAATTATCGGGGCTTTGTTTACTATGGACCTCGCATTTTAGAGGTATTTTAGAGTAATTAGAAGAATTACTTTTTTTAAAAAGTAAGTCGACTGGAAGACTAGGAAGAATCTATAAGGAATTGAAAAGATTGACTTATCATAAAAATGTCACAGAAATGGAGGAAAGATGCCTTTAGGGGAGGAAGATGAAAAAGAAATCTGGAAACATATGCATGAATGTGCATACTCCATGGAAATTAAAGAAATACAAATTAAGCTCACAATAAGGTTCTACTTAAATCCTACGCAAGTCAGGTACCTGACGACAGGCGAGAGAGGCCTATGCTGGAAAGGATGCGGGGAGATAGCCAATTATTTTCACTGTTGGTGGTACTGTAGCAAAGTGATGTTATTCTGCGGGAAGATCTGGAAATGGGCAAACAAGGTGGCAGAGATTTTAATACCCTTTAGGCTAGAAATCTGTCTTTTGGGTTTGTTTCCAAAGTCCCAAAATGTTAAGCAATAACAAAAGTCATGTACGATGTTTTTTCTTGCTGGCCAGAACATAATTACCAGAAACTGGAAAACAGAAGAGGAACTCCCAATGGCAGAATGGACACAAAGGTTGTGGTCTCTGTTTCATCTGGAGAAACTGAACGCAAAATTACAGAATAGATATAAGCATTATAGAGACATGGATACCAATTGTAAGTGCTTTAGAGAATAAGCATCAGGAAAGTAAGGACATTCAGACACTCTTTGAATATTAAATGGAAGGACATAATTTGTTGCCTAAAAGTTTATGCGGGAAGCAAAATCATAGAAGCCTTAGGATGTGAATTGGTTAATATACTACATAGATGAATTGACTTTGTATAAAGTGTTTGTACTTCAGGGTTTAGGTCTTGCTTTGATTTGAATGTCTTCACAAATAGTTATAGAATTGTAATATGGAGGGTAATAGAATTGTGAGGGTGTTAATGTGTAATGACTGAATGTTTGAATAAGAAAACAATAAAACTCATTTTATATAAAAAAATAAAAATGAAAATAAAATAAAGGTTCTTAGAGGTGTGGGGGCAGTCCATGACTTCCACCTGAAGCAGGGCCCACCTATACACTGCTTCAGGACCCCTCCTGCCACTGTCCAATGCCAACTCTGGGTCCTCCCACCAGTGTGCCATCACCACCTGGTAAGCATGTCAGGCGTTCCTGGAGGACCACAGGACAGTGACACCCCTAGTCCCTGCTAGTGCCAGCTGCTCCTTCACCCTCTCCTTGAACACCCTGTACAGGCCTGGCACCACCGTACTGTCATGTATTTCCTATTATAAGAATGTATTTTTTGGCCATCTGTGTTCCTAATGTATTAATTTTGAGTTTCTATATGTTAACTTTTTGTTTGAAAGTATTGGATTTGTGTTTTGCAGTATTGATTTTTAAAATCAATTTCTGTTATTAGCTTGGTTCAGGCTGAAGCTTCTTCAGCTACATTCCAATGAGCTTTTTTTTCTAAACTTCCCAAATGAACTTTCACCATATCCAAGGAAACAGAGTCAAATGGCTAGGAGTAAGAGGCCAGATAAAAGGGCCTCTTGCCAGTTGATGTGTCTGGAACCTTATCAGTTTATGTGTCTAAATGACAAATGATCTGGCCATAAACATCTCCAAACTGAGAAGGAAGATTTAAGTTGGTTTTTCCTATCTAACATATCTATTTAATTAATTGTTAAAACAACCTTGAAGCTGTGATCGAGTCTCTCTATAATCTGACAATTAAATTTGATGGAAATACGAGGTTTGTTCAAACCTTGAAGGAAATTTAAACTTTCCTTACTTGCTCAGAATTAAGACAGCCAATTAGAATCCAGTGTATTTCCTTGCTAACTATCGTCAGCACTGTCAGCAATATCAGTCCTCAGGAATGTGAGCCTCCCATGCAGGCAAGCTTAAGAAGAGAGAGACAGTCTGGCTTTTTTCAGACTGAAATTCCACATACTATTGGAGTTTCTTTCTCACCAACATCTTAGGAGACAAACAGAAGAACTGGGAAGAATGTAACGTATGATTCTTGATATCTTTGAGCATATGTTAAGCTTTTAGAAGCTTTTTTCTTAAAATAGAAATGTTTTAAGATAATGTAATTTTGATTGGTATCCATGCTATTCTATGTAAACCACTGATGTTCTCTATTTATATTTAAGTAAACTACGCTCATATTTTTAATATATTCTAAAGTCTCATGTTCCATTTATTTATAAATATATTGTCATTTTACAATACTTGCTTTGCAAGCCTGGCCTCAAAGTAAAGTGTATACTCATTTTATACAATTAGGAGAAAAAGGCCCAATCCAGTATGATTAGTTCAGCTGGAAAACGTAGCCTTCTTTCCTTTTGTAAAAAGAGTAACCCAACGTGACAGTATGACTGAGGGTGGTGCGGCATGGCATCTTCAATTGGGGGGCCAGGAACCCCATCAGCCGCTTAAACCCTGTATCCCCAACAATGGAGAAGGGCTGGCCATCAACAGCGATCATCTCGCCCAACAGGCGTGTGGCTTTCTCTTGAAAGCCACGCCACCCTCCAGCTGCCAATGGCCTTACAAGCTGCCCCCAACCCAGCTCCTCCATTGTGGGCTGACGCTGCTGCTCCTCCCTAGCAGCAATACTGCTCTGTTGCTAAAGGCAGCTGCTGCATTGGAATGATTGCCCAATGGAGGACAAGTGGTCACTTAGATTGGGAACCCACTTGCATCCACTGACCTAGCCTGCCCGCTTAGCAGAGTGCACTATGGCACGTATTTAGATGCCTGGACATAGCGGATGTCCCTAGGTTGGTGAGCACCTGCCCTCACTTCACCACCTTGCTGCACAAAGTGCACCGCACCTCCCGGGGATCATCCAACAGCACCACCTTAAAATGCTCCCAGACCCATGATTTCTTAGCCACTCCTGCCTTCTGGGCCTCCTCTGGTGACACACTCCTGGGAGGGCCAGGACATGGTGGCACTGGTGGTGACACAGCTTGTTGAGGGACAGCCATAACCTCAGCAGCACCAGATACAGAGACCTCCTTCACAGAAATCTCTGCATCACTGTCCCCATCTGAAAATGGAGTGACAGAGGCTGTTGGACTCCCCATGCTGCTCCCAATCTGAGCAGCACTCTCCCCCTGCCCCCTATAGCTGCTGTTGCTGCTGCTGCCTGGGGATTGGGCCCTGCCTCTAGCTGAGCTCTCAACAATGGGGGAGTCAGGGGACAATGCTGGCCCCTGCTGGAATACTTCGTCCCCTGAAACACCTGCTGCCACAGATGACACAGCCACCACAGCCTCTTCTACTGCCAGGAGGCAACGCTCAACCCCCTGGCCCTTAGTGCTGGGAGAGCGAGACCCAACATCACCAGGGCTTCGCATCTTGGGCTGCTGCTTCTGCCCACTGCTGGCGCTCTGATGGTATGGCCCCTGCCACGTGCTTTATTGGCTGCCTTATGGGCAGCAGAGCGGTCTCGCCCTCTCATAACTCCCTCATCCATTTATACAAACCACACACAATTATATATATATATATATATATATATATATATATAAACAGTTTTTATCAAATATTATATCTATCTATACTACACTAAATTTAACTCCTATTTAACTATCTATTAACTATTCTAAAACCTATGGAGCTAAATAATGGAATAAAAAACACACTCTAAAACTAGATCACTATATCTCTATATTGTGGTTTTATTTGGATTCTGTTGTTTTGGTTTTTTTAAAATGAATTTTAAGTTTAGATTATATTGTTTGGTAATTTGCTGTCTGCTATGTGTTAAGTTTCTTGTATGTTGTTTCTTTAGTAAGGGTGGACTTATGTATTACATAGAACCATTTATTGAGTGTTATGTATGTGTATTTTTAAATGCGTGGCTTTATTTTCTTTTGCAATGACTTTATTGTTACGCAACAAATAAATTATAAATAATAATTATTATATCTCTATAAACTAAGCTAACCTAACTGTAATAGCTAACTATAATCCTACCTAACAACTACTATAATCTCTCTCTCTTTCTCTCTCTCTCTCTCTCTCTTTATATATATATGCATATATACATACATACAATATTACACGGGGGTGGGGTGGGACACAGACAGCTCAAAACAACACAGGGAGGGATACAGAAACTGAAATAAAACCTAAATCGATCTAATCTAATCATACTCTAATAAATCAAAAACCAGGGGAAGGGAATGAGGGATGGAATATTGAGGGAGAGGGACAGGGAAAGGAATGGATTCAATGGAGGGTAGGAAGATAGAACACAGGGATGGGTAAAAAATAAAAATAACTGCTAAATCTATCTAGTATAATCTAGCTAAATGATAATAGGGAGGTAAATCTGTTGGATGGGTGAAATGGGAGGAGGATAGTGAATGGATGAGGGAAGCAAACTTCTGGGAGTCAGGGAGCCTTCTGAAAACACCTGCTGACAGGATCAGTGGCTAGCTCAGAAGGTGTTGGAAGCAGGGCAGGTCAAGGAGTTTTGTTACTTGCTGCTTCTGCCTTACCGCAAGGCACGATTGGCTCTGTGCAGCCTAGTCCCTTAGCCAATTGCAGACTGTGAAGCCAGTGTTCAGTCGAAAAGGAAAGGTGATTGGGTAGGCTGGCTGCTACTCCAAGCCTTTCCACCCCCCGGTATCAGGAACTCTGCTCCACAGCTGCCTGCCCCTCCCTGGGCCTTCAGTCACGTTTTTCCCATCTGAACTCAACCGAACATGGCTGAACACAAAAAAAATGTTCAGGTGGCTTGTAGTTCAGTTCAAGTTCGGTTCGGTCGGTTGGTTCAGGTTCGGTTTGGGAGTTCGGTTCGGTCGTCCAAACAGACCGAGTTCAGTACGAACTCCGAACTTCCGAACCGCATTTGTCCATCCCTACTCACCAGCAATCTCAATCAAAACTTTCCCAAGTACCAGGAAGTTCTTGATTTGTCTGAGCCAGTATCCAGAACTGGGAGCTTACTCAATGAGCTTACTCACATTTACGAGATCTTGTTTCAGCCCTAGGGTCCTATAACGAAAGCTGAAGAGGTGTGGCCTGACTAGCACAAAAAAATCTACAAGGAAGCCCTAGCTACTGATCAGAGTACAGTAGTGGTGCTGTGGAGCTAACTCCTGTTGCTCAGGGTCCAAAAGGTCCTGGTTCAAGCCTCAGTCCTTACAAGTAACATAAAACTTCCAGATTTTCACCTTTCCCTCATCATCCAAGTGCATTCTTTTGGAACTCCCATAGCTTCCAATATCACCTCTACACTGATGACACTCAACTCTGTCGCTCTACTCCCTCTCTCTCTCCATCTATTCACGCTCGCCCCACCAGTTGTCACTCTGACATCTCTACCGGGATGTCTCAACATCAACTCAAACTCAACATGGCTAAAACTTAACTCTTTATCTTCCCCCCTCATTCTTCCTCTCCCTCTTCCCTGTTGATCCTCATCGATGGGGTCACCATCCTTCCCGTCCCTCAAGCCCATAGCTTAGGCTTCATCTTTGACTCACCCCTTTCTTGTAAACCCTACATTGACTCTGTTGCCAAATCCTGTCACTTCTCCCTCCATAACATTGTGAAGATTCGCCCTTTTCTCTCTGTTTTCTCTGCCAAAACCCTTGTCCATGTCCTGGTCATCTCTTACCTTGATTACTGTAACCTCCTTCTCACTGACCTTCCCCGCTGTCCCCTTTCTCCCCTTATCTCTGTCCAAAACTCTGCTGCCAGGGTCATCCACCTCGCCTGTCACTTCAACCACGTGCAGCCCCTTCTCTCCTCTCTTCACTGGCTCCCCTTTCCTGAACAAATCCTGCACAATCTCCTAGTCTTCACCAATAAAGCTCTTAACATCCTTGCTCCCCCCTACCTCTCTGGAATTTCCTTCCGTACTCCAGTCCATGAACTCCGCTCCTCCTCTGTCCCGTCTCTCAACCTCCCATGTCTCCCCTTCTCCCCTAACCATATTTGTCCCTTCTCCCTAGCTTCCTCCTATGCCTGGAACTTCCTCCCTTTGTACCTTCAAGTCCCTCCTCAAGACCCATCTCTTCTGCTCTGCCCTCCCCGACTTCTTGCTCCCCTCACCAAACTCCTGCTGATACCCTCCATCCAGTACAATCTGTTACCTAAGGTCTGTGTAATCATATCCTCACCACATGGACCAACCAGCCATCATTCTTGATGTAACCAAGTGAAGCGCGTGAACCTGGGACCTCGCACCCTTGTGAATGTTACACTCCTTGTCTCTCCCTCTATTCCCCTTATTTTGTCTCCCTCCTCCCCCTGTCTCACAGATTGTAAGCCCTAGGGCAGGGACCGTGGCTATTCAATTACTTTATAAAGTGCCAGGTACATTGCTGTCACTATATAAATGCTTGTTAATAATAAATAATAATAACAACAACTTCCAAGAGCCACCTGATGATCCAGTCAAATGATTTCAGGAAGAGGCTGGAACAAAGAGCTTCCAGGGTGCAGAACAAGTGTCAATTTCACAGGACTGCAGATTGTATGGTAATGCCACAGTGAGACCATTACACACCATCACAGAACAATATTCTAGCACTAGGACTAGAATTGGTAGACTTCTTCCCTGCTCAGCTTAATTCCTTTTTTTGGTCAATGTCAGTCATTCCAATACCCTTTTAGAGAATGGTGACCACACTTGAACCTAGCCCCACTGTCTGTCTATGTCTATTTTTGTCAGGGGGACATTGTTGTCCAGAGGAACTGAGCCTGTAGTGTCCAGTACCTGTCATCATGCATCTGTGACATGTATGCAAAGTAGATGCATATGCAAATAATGCAGGGTACACTGCTTCTTTTTCCAATTAATGTAACTCACCCTGACCAAACAAACCCCAAGGTCACACAAGTATTTTCTGCCTATACAACCCTCATGGGGTTCATTTGGACCAAAGCGTTGATGGGGTGAAAAATCCTGTCAAAAACTTATTTTGGCCTGTACTCTACCATACTCCATTGAAATTAATTGAATACTTCTGACTGAATTGTTTCAGGATTGCATCTATTGTGAACAGAGACGACAAGTTTGGCTGGTAGCTGACATAAAGCAGGGATTCTCAACCTGGTGCTCAGAAGCACCAGAGTGCTCAGGCAATGTGTGAAAGTGTTCCCCAAGCCAGCTGTCAGTAGTGCTCAGGAGCACTTTGAAACAGTCCTTCATCCATTAAAGTCAATGTGAGCTGGGATTAATTGATTAATTATCTCAATTTCTATTGAATTAAATTAAATTGCAGAGAGGAGTCTTAATCTATGTATATTTATGCAAATATTTGTGCAAATTATGCAGTGCTCCCAAGTAGTCACTTGCCTCACTCCAGTGCTCATGACTAGAAAAAGGTTGAGAACCCCTGACATAGAACAACAAAGGTTAGGTCATTCTTCAGTCAACATGTCTGGGTAGAGTAGGCACAGTGGGGTGGGTGGGAAAAAGAGTGAATAAGAAGTTTTCTTACATCCATTTTTGTGTATGGCTGCACAAGCCACTGTCTCAGGAGTTGGAAGAGATGAGGGAGGGAAGGGTGGCAAATTGCCATGAATAGCAAGAACTATGGGTAATGCCACCACAGGAGTTCTGAAATGTTAGGAAGTTAGATATTTATCAGGAATTAAACTGTTGCGTGTCTACTTAGACCACTTTCAGACATTCCCCCCCCCCCCATGCATATTCTGACTGGGGAGCAGGGGAATGCACAACCAGGATATGCACAGGGATTGGCTGGTCTGAAAGCTGCCAGATACGCACAGGGATGCAGAGCAGAAAACTGAGCTCTGCATCCATGCGTGTGTCTGCCCACAAAGCTGCACGGGGGGCTTTCAGACTAGCTGATCCCTGTGCATATCCTAGCTGTGCATCCCCTTCCCCCCCTCCCCCACTGCTAGAATATGCATGGGCGGGAGGGGGGATGTCTGAAAGTGGCCTTAGTCAGCAGCTCACTCAGTGACAATGTGGGATTTTCCACTTTTGTGTTGGAATTCAAGAATTTTTCTTTTGGAAGGGCTTATTCCACTTCCCTTATGATCAAGTGGACTTGCAGAATGTTTATCAGGGGGCACGGCCATATCAAAAAGGGAATGTCATGATGTCACAGCATTCCAAAGTGAAGTTTGAGAAGTTGTGAGTTGGCATTCCAAAGTGAAATCTGGGAGGTGAAAATGACTCTTTTTGTCCCTCATCCCCTCTACCAGTACCCATGCTAATTATGTAACTAGAGTAGAGTCAGGGAATCCCATATATTTTACTATGGGGGGCAGGGTGGAGAGAATGGTACAGGTCTATGAGATCTACAGCCTTCACTTTCCTAGTCTACACAAAGGAAGAGAAGTTAAGCCGGCATTGAGTAACTGCAGGAAGTATATATATATATATATATATATATATATATAAAGAGTCTGGGGCCCATCTAATGTTAGTTCTTTCTTGGAAATGATTGCAGGGTTGGGTCCTTTTTGCAGTCACAAAACTATTAAATATTTTTGAGTGATCCAGCTAGAAGAGAAGATGCTTAACAATATGCTTTCCCAATAACCCTGACACTAGGTGTTTTTTGTTTTTAGCATCACTAAATTTGAGAAATAAAATTTCTTAAGTTCTTTGGTTGTAAATTGTATTGTAGTTTAGCAGGATGCACCCCTATGGTACAGTGCCTACAGATTGACTACAGCATTCTAATGGCCATAAAAGATTTAATATAGTTTTAATAGTTACTGGGTTTATGTTAGTATCTATATAATTGCCATTTTAATGTTGTACTATAATTCAGCCATAGTTTGTGATACAAGCACAGTTTTGCTGCACTCCAAAAAACTGTCAAAAAGGCACAATTGCAGAAAATTATACTTCAATTACTTTACTATAATGCTGTTAATTTCACTTCCAGACTAACCATATTAACCAGCTTTTGAGTTTATAGAGACCGAAAATGATGTATATATAAAGTGGACATACGCTTTTTTTTTTTTTTTTTAAAAA
>QEPC01002197.1:289612-300075 GCA_003113815.1 Sphenodon punctatus | reverse complement strand
GGGGGGGGGGGGAGGGTTCAGTTTTAGACTACGACAACTAGTTCTTATATCTTCCTCCATGCACAACCTTTATTTCATTGGGGACATAGTTTGCAAATAGGGGTGTGCATCAGGGACCCCTTTGGTTTTTTGTTTTTCCTTTTTCCTTTTTGTTTTTAAGTTTCATTTTCGTTTTCCATTGGTTTCAACGGGAAATGGATTTTAAGCTTTAACATATTAATTTGTCCTCTGATTAGCATGACATACAGACAGATTGTACCCCTCACCACGGGGATTATGTCTGCCAAATTTTATTACAATTGGATAAAGGGTTTCATTTTGGAAGCAACTTATATTTTGTAGTTTATGGATATTTTTCAGCTGTAATGTCTTTGTTTTGCATCCAGTTTGGATGGCATTTTTACTCATCATACCCCCCATACAGGGGATCATCTCACTCAAAGTTCAGAAAGATTGGATAAAGGGTCCTGATTTTATTGGCAATTTAATCATTTCATGGTTTGCACACACATTTCCAGCTGTAATGTCTTTGTTTTCCATTCAATGTGAATGACATTTGGGCAGGTTGTTCTCCTCACCCAAGGGTGTATACCTATCAAACTTCCAAAACATTGGCTAAACGGTCCCAATTTTATAAGAAAGATATGTTTTGTGATTTTAATAGAAGTTGCAAATTTTCTTAAATCACTTGCAGTTGTTGCCTATTTTAATTACTGAGGTTTTACTACATGCAGAGATCTTCTCTATGGAGCATTGGTAGAGAAGGTGAAGAAGACAGGAGCAGGTGGGCAGAGCAGAGGAGAAGCAGATGCCAGAGGCAATAGGCTTGGCAGTGGCACAGGTTTCGATCACTGGCACCCCACAGTGGTGGTATACATGGGCAGCAGAGTTCTGCTTTTATGAGCACTTGCAGTGGGGCTGAAGATTGCACACAGTCACGCACACAGCACTGTGCCAGCCTATGCGTTACACAAGATCTAGCCCTGGTTGAGGCTGTGCATCTTGTAGCTTATAATTGCTCTCCAATGCCTACCCATAAGCCCAACACATTGTAATGATTGGGTACTGGCAAGTTGGAAGCCTGGGCAGCATCTCCAGAGAATGATCCTAAAACTAGGGATGTTATGTTTGTCACAGTGGTACAAGATGGATTTGTGATTGCAATTGGCCAGCAGAAATGTCAATCATGTATCCTCATTCTGTGCTCTGCCCACCCCAAACTTCTTCTTGTTAATGGGAAGTTGGAAGCATCTACGTAGGAAAGAGCCAATAAAGGATTCTCTTATGTCCTCTGTCACAGTGCTGCAGGATGTGTTTAGAATGCCAATTGCTCAGCCTAGATGTGTCAATTGCCTCTTGATTTCTGGGATGCCTCCTCCTCCCCTCTGCCTTGCTGCCTGAAGTTCCTGTTCTGTCCTGAAATTTTCAATTTTGTTCCAAAATTTTCAGGACTAATATTTGCGCTTCTTCTGTTAAAATCACAAATTACTTATTACCAATTACTTATAAAATCAGAATTTTTTATCCAAAATTTCTGAAATCTGAGAGAGACGATTCCTTTGTTGAGGGGTAAAATATGTCCAACTTCCATTCAAAGTGCATTGAAAAAAAAGATGTTAGAGCTGGAAACATGTACGCAAATAACAGAACATAAATTGTTTATAAAATCATAACCCTTTCCCCCAATCTTTTTGGACTTTGGCACAATGACCACTTCCACGAGGGGCACAAGCTTTCCAAATTTATCCAAATTAAATGGGAAACAAAGATGTTACAGCCAGAAATGCATCACAAACCATGATGATTATAAAATTGGGACACTTTATTCAGTCCTTCTGATATTTGGCAGTGATGTTCCTCCAGATGATGGGTATATGGATTCCAAATTTCATTCAAATAGGACAGAAAACAAAGACATTACAGTCTGAAATATATGTTCCAAAATGTTCATTTTTAAAATTACAAACATTATCGTTTTTGTTCCAAAATTTCAGAACTATTTTTTCATTTTCATCATTTCAATAATGAAAAAAAAAAATGGGATTTTTGTTTTCATTTTCATAAATCCCTATTTGTAAGTTATTCTACTCATAAATATGATGAAAAATCTAAGTTAGGCTGGCAAACTGTTCTACTTTGGGTATTTTTAAATGTGACAGCTCTAGGCACCACCATGCTTTGATCCTGGTGAGATCAAAGAAAGATTTCACCCCAGGGAGGATCTGGGTTCGCCACTGAGCAGACTTGCCAGTGACTGGGGCTAGGGAGGGGGTAGGGGCAATGTGCCTCCTATGCTGCTGAGCGTAGCCCTGCCTCCTCCCTGAAGGGAGGGTGTGGTGGCCTATAAGGTGTATCAGGGATTACTCTGGTTTCGCGTTGGCAGGGAGCCCAATGTACAACCTGGAGTTAATCGTGCCACGGTCCAGGAATACCTCTGCTCCCACCCACGGTAGCATCTGGCAGGAGGAAGCATATGCAACATCACCATGTGTGGCCACACCAGAGTAAAGTGTGGCCACCCGTGGTAGTGTCTTGTGTGAAAATACTCTTTGAAAGTACTGGTCCTTCTCTCTTTGATATTCTTTCTAAAGTTCTGTGGACTTAATTTGGCTAGAAAAATCACATTTGTGTAAATATGACAGTAAAGAAAAGAAGCAAACTATTTATTTTTTTTAGATTAATGCCAAAAAAATCTTTAATGCTAGTACAGTCTCTGGGAACTCCATCAGGAATATATTCCAGTGCTCTGATAATTGAACTGAATCTACTAATAGAATGTTACAGTCTTTATCTGCAGTGATGGATATTCTCCATCAGTATTTTCAGTTCTTACCTTAATTACACTTATTCAGCCCTTTAGAGAACAGTTCCTTCATTAAAAAAAATCCTTTTGCTCATATTCAAATGTTACAGTAAAAATCTTAGAAGGATAAATAAATAAAACAAGTGTGTAGATATATTCAAGAAAGCTTACTTTACTTCATCTTCTTTAGCTTACATAAAGATATACATTGCTTGTACTTTGTCTTTCCTCTTCTGCTGTTTTATAGGTAGCGTTTTTCTTTCAGTCAGTCTAGGCTTACAACTCTTTTCAATTTTGTGTCTGCCAATAGAAGGAGCTCCTGTATTAGGCAACAAGCTGACATTCCTCAAGGGAATCATTTTTGTGATACAGGGAGGCAGCATAGTCTGATCTTCATAGCAAGTGACGTATATGAAAATGTTGATTGCATGTTTTGTTTGAAACTAGCCACTCATTTTAAAAACAAACCCCATGGAGATTATTGCCAGGCAAAAACACACTGCAATTAAGAATGGAATCCAGTCTGAAAGAAGATGGAGTTAAAATTATTTGTTTGCATTTTAACCTGGAGAAATAGGAGAAAAATGTACAGACTATGTTTGATTGTTTTTTTAAAGAAAAAACTGTCTCAAGATTTTACTGTAGTCTAAGAGAAAATTCTATATCCACCAATCCAGCTACAGAAACTCTTTAGGTACCAAAATATGTGGAGATCTATTGTGCAAAGACGTGAGATTGGCAGTGTTTATAGGGCTCTGTGGGCTGGAGGATGGGAGGAGAAACCCATCAACAGCTGAATCAAATATCTGATCATTGTGTTCTGCAACTTCTTTAGCACAATAGCGATGACCAGTCATGCTTCCTTGCAGACGCAAGACCCTTAAATTCCTCAAACCACCAAAAGCTGTCATGTCTCTTCACTAATGCTTATTTACAAGTTGAAATGCCATTATTCCCTTCTATCTTCTCCACAAGTCCACTGATCTATTCCAGACACACCTTATCCTTGTCTAGATTAAAACCTTGGGCTTCGTTCACACAAATAAATTACACACTGAGCCTAGTATTAGCCTTCTCCTGTCAGTTGACTTCAGGGTAGTTTTCCTCTTGTAGTTTTGTATGTCACTTTTCTTGTGCTCTTACTTCAGGGCTGGGTTTTTTTGAGCCTTCATGGTACCCTCCTCTTCCTGAGTGATTTCTCTCCTCTGACCCCTCTTATGACATTTATAATAGCACTGAAGTGAGATTTCACCAAAATGGGAAATCTCATTAAAATCTTGGTTAACAATACTGTCTCTGTCAAATCAAGAAACTCTCGGGACTTGGTAACATCTTGACCAACTTATTATTTCTTGATTTACCAACTTTCCTCTTACTGGGATCCCATTTACTGCTTTTCCCTCTATTTCAAAAACCACAAGGTAATACCGATGCAATACTGCATTTCTTGCACTCCATTTTCCCTTGTATTCCTTGTCACTCATTGACTAGTACACAAATTCCGTTACTAATCTGGAATCCAGTTGCACATTGGTCAAAACAAAAGGAACAACACAGAACAACAACTCTGATTAGAGGCACTGGAGTGGAGGTTAAGGGGCACTGAAATGAGGTTAAGGGTTGAGCTATTGGCTTAGAAATGTGGAAAAAAAAAAACTAAAGTAAAACTGTACCCTTAGCAATGTGATAAGCAAAATAAACCATCTGCAGTAAATGGTAGGGGTGTGCATTTTTTTAAAAAAATTATTATAATAATGAAAATGAAAGAGGGCTTTCATTTTTGTTATTGAATAATGAAAATGAAAGAACATAATGAAATAATGAAATAATTTTGTTTTGTTATTTTGAGTTAATAGGAAAAAATAGAAAAACACATTTTTGGCTACAAGCTTTTTGTTTCTTATTCATGAATGGATGAGTTCAGAGGCAGGAAAAATGTCTTCCCAGGGCTGAAAACTAGGTTTCGTTTTCATTTTTATTTGTTTCATTTCGGTTTCAATTTCCCTATTTTTGAATATTTGGCCAAGTTCGGCCAAACTGAACTCAGATGAACTGAACCATTGAACCTGAACTCAGGTTTCGAACTGAATGACCAAACAGCCGAACAGCATTCTGTTCGCCCATCCCTATTCAGCACATCCAGGCCCCATCCCTCTGGGCAAGGCTGAACCTTCTATGCTTCAAGATGAGACTAGAGTTTTCTTCCTACCCAGGCTCCCTCAAGGCTGGCAGCAATGCTACTGCTCCCATTTCTGAAAAGGGCACATAGGTGGAGGATGATCTGCTGTCCATTTTGTCTATGCACAACAATTGACTGATTAAGACTGAATCAGCAATGGGCATGTTGCTGCTGTTGTGGTTTGGTATGTATTAATCAATAATGGCCGGTACAAGCAGTTATAAATTAATCCAAATCTGTAATGCCTACCTCTACTTCCTGGTGTGAAATTATTGTGATCTGAGCAGAGAAATCTCTGCTGCAAATGCAATAAAAGTCTGTTTGGGGTGATTAGCATTGCTTCCTCTTATGGTCCATATTTTTGACAGTCCTGTTCACCAATTCTGCAGCCGCCCCGAGCTGCTTGCAGGAGGGGAGGGTTATAAATACAATAAATACAAAATAAAATAAATAAATAAATAACAATTCTGTATATATTTACACTGATTAGAGCTGAAATGAGTCCCCACAGGAACGGGCATACCTGACGAAATTATGGTATTTGATTCAACCCAATAACTTCAGGTACTATTCAGTGTCAAATAGCACCTAAACAGGTTCCCAATTAACTAAATATTTGTTTTTCATTTAATTTTCCAAAATCCAGTACTGATATTCCAAATTTTGGTACCTAATTTATGACTTTTTGTATCAAATTTCAGGTTACTATCCAGATTGTTCAGGTTTCCTGTCCCAGTTTCTGACCAGAAAATGGTAAATTGGTAACCAGAAACAAAAATACCCATTATTTTCAGGTATTTGGGGACTCAAATGATAGATGGTACATATTCAGGCACCCTAACAGGTAAGTGAAAATTTGGGTAGTACCTGAGGGTACCAAATGCATTACCCATTTCAGCTCTAATCCTGAGCAACAGATTCTCAGTCCCTGATTGCAATGCCATAGTAGTAGTAAAAATTTAAAAAAAGTCTTTCATGATGTATTTGTACTGTAGTAGATGTGGTCTTCTATATGGTCTTGATCCTGTTTCAGCTCTCTGTAGACTACCCCTATTGGTAAGGTAACCTGACATCTAACATATAGATCATGTGACCAACCCTATGATATTACTAAGCATTAAAGTTTCATTCAACTCATGATATACTTGCTTTCTTTCAATTTCATATATTTAGAAAAAACTCCTTTCACTTTGTTAAACTGCTCTGGCTAGTATTATTTACTTTTTATCACTTCCCTTAGCTTTTTGTTCCTACAAAGGTTGACCGGCTTTCTTTATTTCTATAAATCCGCTGCTTGCTTGGCAGCAGTGCTACCCTGCAGATATATGGATAATCACTGATGAGTCAGGGATTGAACTTGAAGAGTTAAAGCGAGTATATTTCTGCCTAATAGCGCTCCTTTTGTCTTGGTAGCAAAATCCTACTATCCTTTGTCTTTCCATTTCTATTCATCGTTTCCTTACTCAAAGAACTTTGCCACCACTCCAAGATAGAGGTGAAAAAAAGAGAGAAAATATAAGTTATAAAGGATTTTTTGCTTGCCAAAGGGTAATGCACCACGAGAACAGCAAAATGAATGTCTGTCATGATTACTTCACATGGCACCCTGCCCACATAAGCATGAGTGATCTTTTTTACTGAAACACAGATGAAAAAAACCCTAAGTTGTCAGGAGGAGAAAAAATATCTATGGTACTTGGTTGCTTCTAGACTTGTACTACTCCGGATCCATTGCTTGTCCTCAGGCTCCATGATATACTTAAAGCTTTTAATGTCAGGAAATGTAAAAATAGAAAATAAAGAACATCAAGGCATGAAATAACCTTTAGGTCAGCTACGAAGATTTATAGTTTGGTGCTTCTTTGTGATGCTTGAAGCGTTAATCAGCTACCACTTGTGTGAAGCACTAAAGCACCTCTTTCACTCACACCTTTTTATTTGAACCTCTGTTTGCATAATTTCTTTTCTTATTTCTAAAGCATCTATTTATTTTTTTAAAAGATTTGGCTGAAATATTCCAGGGGGGTAATCAAATGGTCTACGTACACCGCTTGCAGGCACTGTGCTTGGGCAAGAACGCACGTGCTCAGGTGCACATGCAGTTTGCTTAGGCAGCACAACATGAGCACAGCACCTTGCAGGCAACATACTTGGGCCATTGGATTGCCCCTCCTTCTATTAGGCAACAAGACATAGTAGCTTGTAACAACAGGGCCAGATAAACTAGTGACTGAGTTCATAGCTCATTTTTATTGCTCAGTGAATACTGAGCAAGGCTTAATGGGGAGGGGGGCTATTCAAGGCTCTAGCAGCAGCAATTTAATTCAAGGGGGGCCTGAATCCTGGAAAATGTCTCTAGTAGGAGTGTGCACCCAAAACATTGAAAGATCAGGAAAAGGCCAACCATGGGCATTTCAGGGTTGCTGGGGGGAGGGAGCAAGAAAAAACCTGAATGATTTATTTGACTATCACCAATGAGTTTGTTGCTCCACTTTCTGTGCAGGTCATCATGTAGAGTAAATCAAAATAACTCCTGTAGGCTTTGGTCATGGCAAGTTAGTTAGTTAGTTAGTAAAAATTAAGCACTGATATGAAGGGGCTGTAATCTGGTTGCAAGTGTCCAGAAATAATTTTCTTATAAGGGGAAAATTTGCTGCACATTGTTGGATCTGTGTTTTTGCTTCTCACCCTCCTGAAAGAAGGGGTGGGAAAGAACTAATGAAGCTTGTCAATACAATCCTAAATCTCTGCTGGAGTATAGTCTATTGAGAAATTTCATTCACATGTAATTTATTGCTGTTAGGTGGAAGCTTGGAAATGCAGCTAGCTCTCCAAATCAGGGGAGCCATGACTCTTTTTTTTATCACTGAGCAGAGACTCTGTCACAAAAGAGAACCTTACCCACTGATTCACAGGCAAATCAGACCATTTCATTTTAATGGACTCCAGTTTGGTCACCATCAGGGATCAGAGCTGACTGCGTTGCTGCAATTTGCAGTGATTTTCGCAGCATCAGCCAATCCTCGCAGAATCAGCCAATCCTCGAAGAATACTTGCAGAATCAGCCAATCCTGACCATGACCCGAGGGTAAATAGGCCCCTGGGAGATGAATTGTGGGTGGGTGGGGACTGAAGGCCCTATGTTTGTGTGAGGGAGGTGCTGAAATTCCAGAGGATTTGAATTGTGCTTGATTAGCAAAGTTGTGATTCTATCTCAAACCTGTTGCAAATTTGCTTTCCAGCATACATAATTATGTAAATCAAGTTAATTATGCAAATATTAATGCTCACGGTGAATTTGCAGAATTTGGCTTCACTGGTTGCAGAATTTAAGATTTTTTGGTGTAGTCAACTCTGGTCCCTGGTCACCGTCTGTCTAAACCCAAACATTTCTAGTGACTCTCAGTATTGACTCTTAAACTGGATTTGTGGCAGCAGTAGGAAGATGAAAACCATGTGTGATTAACATTCTCCTCTCAAGCAGATATTGAGGGACGGGATATATTCTACTACTTTATAACTGAGACAGAACAATGGTCCATCTTAGTTCAGTATTATCACAACCTGACATGGCAGCAGGGTTTCAAATCCAGCTCTTTGGCATAGGTCTCAGCCAAGTGCACTACCTGGGACTCCTCAGGATCCCCAGGAGAGGCCTCACCCAGGCATGCTACTAGAGATCCTCAGTTGGAGATGCCAGGGATTGAACATGGGACCTTATACATGCAAAGCATGTGCGCTATCACCTGAGTCACAGTCCAGCCTACTTTCTTTTACTGTACGTAAAATGCATTGCTTCAACACTGCTTTGTATAGGCTATTGACTAAGTGTAATGTACTGGCCAACATTTTGCCCATGGGCCAATTACCCTCCCCGAATAAATCCTCACAGACAGACAGCAATGGGCTTAAAGCCCCATTTTTTTTCTCAGATAGTTTCTCAACTTCCTATGGAAAGATTTATTTATTCATTTATTCAAATTCATACACCCTCAGGCTCAGGACGGCCATCTAGCAATTTATTAGTGCCTGTAAAAGTAATTCAATCTAAACTTAAACCTTTTCCCCAGTATGTGTCTGAGGGTGATTTCAGACATTACGGGGCCCATTGGCCCCATACCGAAATCACCCTATTAATTCCCCGCCGGGGTCACCCCATAACGCCGCAACAGACGTGCTGGGGGGATCCCGGTGGAGAATCTGGGAGGGGACGGGGCTGCACAATGCAACGTGCGGCCGCATGGCCCTGCCCCCTCCATGCTCCTGCCGCCCGCCCTCTGGGGAGACAGGCGGGCAGCGGGGCCAATGAGGCCACCACGTCGGGCCGGATTCGCCACGGCCCGGGGTCCTGCCGGTGATCCCGTGCCGTGGCGCCCGATCAGATGCGACGCCAGGGTTCACCCCGGCATGGGATTGCATTTGACATGCAGCGGCCTCCGGTCCCCCCGCTTCAGCTGCTCACGTGTCGAATGCAATCCCCAGCCGTGGTAACATCTGGGGGGAAACATCAGTTTCCCCCAACAGACGTTACGCGATCACAGCCACCACGCGGAATTGAGCGTGGTTCACTGTGATATCATAACGTCTGAAATCACCATCAGTTTCCCCCACAATGAGGCACCGGATTTTCTGTTATTTGCAGTCATTATTGTTTTATTGATCACTGTCTTCTGACATTTCTGCAGAGGTTCGACTGGGTGTTGGCCAGCTGGTGCTCCATGCCAGGGCTTAGTACGGATATGTGAACTCGGTTCAGATGTTCGGTGTTAGGGCATGATCGGTTGACCGAACCGAACGGCAAAACCAAACGTTAGAACAACCGAACAGTTAGGTAAAGTTAGGTTGAGTTTGGGCAGGAAAAATGTGGTGAACAAGCCTAGGGAGGAGGGGGGACAGTGCAGGAGCAGACTTCCTGGCACCAGAGGTGGAGAGGCTTGGAATAGCAACCTGCCTGACCAATCACTAGCCCTCTTTTCCTCACACCACTGGCTTGGCAGGCTGCAATTAGCCACAGGCTAGCCTGCACGGAGCTAATGGGGCTTGTGGAAAGGCGGGCGCAACAAGGAACAAATGTCATTGCCCTCCCCTCTTCCAAATCCTTCTGAGCTAGCCACTGATCCTTTCAGAAGCATTGTCAGAAGTCTCCCTCTCTCTCAGTTCCTCCCAAAGTCACAATCCATTGCCATCATCCTCCTATTCACCCATTCCCACATATTTACCTAGCTAGCTTCATTTATTTATTGTAGATTAGATAGATTTAGGAGTTATTTTTATTTTTTACCCCTCCCTTTGTTCTTCTTCCCCCCTCCATTGAATCCTTTCCCTCTCCCTCTATATATTCCATCCCTGATTCCCTTCACCTGTTTTTTTATTTATTTGGAGTAGGATTACTTAGGTTTCATTTCAGTTTTGTACCCCTCCCTGTGTTTTTTGTGTTCCCCCCATCACACACACACACACACACACACACACACACACACA
>QEPC01002197.1:260333-281284 GCA_003113815.1 Sphenodon punctatus | reverse complement strand
AGAGAGAGAGAGAGAGAGAGAGAGAAAGTATCTCCACTGCTAGAAGGAGAGACAGACATGATCCCACCCATGCTGTCACCTGCACTATATGGCCAGGGAGAGAGAGAGAGACTCCCCACTAGAATGAAAGAGATGGGGTGGAGGGGGAGGGTGTATCCAGCTCAAGCTGCCTCCTGCAAGAACCAGCGAGAGCTCTCATTCATGCTCATGCTCAATGCCCTTGGCCACATCCAGCAGCAAACATACCAGAATGAGATGGAAATAACACACAACTTATTATATGTGCCTGCCTGTGTGCGTTCCTCTACCTGCTACCACCTATCACATGATTGAATGAAGTGTGCCCATCCAAGCATTAATTCTAGGGACATCATTCAAGTCTCATAGGCTGTCATTCCACTGTACCTGAAGCAGTCTAAACTTGGTTCCCCGACTGAACGACCGAACAACCGAACCGCATTCTGTTTGCACATTCCTAGGGCTTAGGACCTTAGTTATACTTTTGTAGAAGAGACGTAGAAGGTTTTTTGGGAGCTGACAGACAGACGGCTGTCCAAGCATTCACTCTAGTTGGGAGAGTGAGTGATAGTGTGTAGCTATGACTAACTGTTACAACCATAGACTTTATATATTTTTGCAGTTCTTTGTTCTCCAAGATATCATGGGGCAATTTTAGACATTACAAAGATCAGATGTCAAAACCCCTAAGTACATGTTTGGCCATTGTGTGTAAGCACCATAACAATCCCAAGACCACTTTGGCCATGCATTGAACCAGCTATGTGAACAACATTGTAACACAAGGACAATTAGCGTGTTCTGGCTGACCATATAGCCAATGTTGTGTCTAATGATATCATGTGGCGTGTTATCAGGTACAACACAGGGAATGAGATGGCAGCACTTGTGTGCTGAGATCAGGTGGTGAGCAAAACACCAATTTCACCCGAAGATGGGCTGTGTGTCTAAGCAGGACATGGTGAACACAGGGCCAAACCAGTGTTCATAGCAAGGTCAAAATACACATTCAGACACCCATTGACATCATGTCTAAAGACACCCATTGGGAAACAGATGGTTTGGCACGTGGGAATTGGTTTTGGGTAAAACCTATATTCTTGATGGAATCAGTTTGTTACAAGATAAGGGACAGTGATATTGTCATTTCTCACTCTGCACGTGTTATTTATTTATCCAGCTTGCTTGCTTGTTTCTTTGTTATAAGCTAAAGCGACTACTTCTTTAGCATGTACAAAGAACCACTAGATTCTGAATACAAGAAACCCAGAGGACTCAGGAGCCTTTCTTATCATCATTAAAAACCTTGCCTACTCACAGATAGCACCCCAGTTTCTAGTGATTAGTCAGGCAGTTGATCAATACAATAGCTCACATTGGGTGTCTTTAGACAGACACTTGCTCCATAGAGGTGTGAAAATAAAAATGAAAAATTTTATTTTTGTTATTGTAATAATAATAATAATAATAATAATAATAATAATAATGAAAATGAAAAGAAAAACAAAACAAAATTTTGTTTTTGAAATATTGGGAAAAAAATTAAAATGCATTTAAGGCTATAACCTTCTCATTTCTTACTCAATTATTATGAAAATTGGAAATATTGTACCCAGAATGGAGTGAACTAAGTGTACCAAGTCTTGAAATGTTTTAATAAAAGAGTCCAAATTTATAAGAAATTGAATGTTGTGATTTTAAGAAAAGCTCCATACACATTCCTGGGTACAACTTTTTTATCTTCCATCCAATTAGCATCAAACCTGGGAATATTATGTTCCTCCATTAGTGTGCCAATTCTGCCACAACTCAGAAAGATTTGACAAAGTGTACTGATGTTATAAGCTATTAAATTGAAAATACATTTCCGGCTGTAACGTTTTTATATTATATTCTGTTTACAAGTAATGTGGCAGAAATGTATTGGATCGCTTTCCTGTCATCTCTTCCAAATTAGAGGATAATTAAAGGATAATTTGGAAAGGGAAACCAATTTTATAAGCAATTCAAGTTGCCCCCTCAAAGACCATTATTCAGATAAATAGCAGCACATGTGGTGCCAGTCAGAAGCAGGCACCTGGCATGTCAGGGGGAGGGAAGTGTAGGAGGGAGGATGGGGAGCACCCCAAAGGACTGTCAGACACATTCACTGGCCAATTACTGCATGCTTCCAGCTTTACAGGACCAATCAGTTGTGGCTTCAAGGCAGGCATAGGGGGCGGCCCTCAGGTGGGCATAGAAGGGACTTTGGGGATAGCATCCCAGCAATCAGGAGGCATAGTTCACACATCATGGGGTGGTCAATTTGTTGGTATACGCAACATCCATAAGTTAAAATTTACTGTATTAAGAATACAAAGCCACCAGATGGCGCTGCTAAGTTTACATGTACATGAAAGGGAGATGGGGTTTTTGCAGTTGAATTCCTTTGTGTAGTCACTCCTTCTTCCCTTCACTCTCTTACTGTGTGTGTGTCTGTCTCAGTCTCCATTTTGTCTTCTTACTAGTTAGATGTAACTAAGGAACTGTGCCTGAAAAGCTTAAGTAAAGTTCTTGTTTAAACCTTCAGCTGCATTTGTCTTTAATGACTATGAATCAGATATTACTCTGCAACACAATTATCATCACAATCACATCCTGCAGCACTGTGACAGAGGACATAAGAGAATCTCTATTGGCTCTTTCCTAAACAGATGCTTCCGATTTCCCAGTAACAATTGGGGGAGAAAAGTTGAAATGGTCACAGCACAGAATGAGGATATTTGGCTGACACTTCTGCTTGCCAACTGGCATCACAATCCGATCTTATACCACATTGGACATTTTTACACACATCTTAAAGTTCTGTATTTTTCATTCTTCTGGGTTTACAAGTCTACAAGTAAAAGTTCCGGATGCATTCTTCACACACACGCTGCCCTGAGGCAGTTTCTGGATGCATTCTCCATATAAAAACTGCCCTGAGGCAGCCTAAAGTAGCCACAGCTGTAGAGGTGAGGGGCTGCCATGAAACCAAGTGATCACAGCTTTCTGGAGCAAAGCAGTTTACCAGGAGAACTTTTTACACACAAAGGTTTTGGGAGAAGTTCTACTTAGAAGTTCAAAGAGCCAGGTGTTTAAGCTCTGGGTGAGTGATTTAGACACCCAGAAAGTTCAGGATGTTACAGCAAACATGCAGGAGAAATGTGTGTGTAAAAACACCCAGTTGTCACGTAAGAGAATCCCTGGCATAGGCTCATTCTCTGCATATGTTGTGTAGGCATATACAATTAGAAACCTTTATTACATCTTTCTGATATTCTGCAGAGATGATTCTGAAAGTGTGAGTAAAACCCCTTCCAAATATCATGTACACTGGTTATACTACAAAAATGTCACAGTCAGACATACATTTACAAGTTAATTGCTTATACCACCAGGACCATTTATCCAATCCTTGTGAAAGTTGGCATAGATAGTAAGCATGGTGAGGGGTATAAGCTTGCCAAGTTTCATTCACATTAGATGGGAGACAAAGAAGTCCCAGCCAGGAATGTGTATGCAGATTTTTGCAAAATAGCATAGTTCAACTGATTAAAAAAACATTATTTTATCCAATATTTCTGGAATTTGGTTCACTTAATGCATTCCATTAGAGGTGCAAACTCCTTCCCCCCCGCTTCATCCAAATATAAGGAAAAACAAAAATGTTATTGCTGAAAATATGTTTTCCATTTAAACGAATGGAAATAGAAAACAAAAGTAAAAACAAAAATGAAAATTTGATATTTATAAAAATGAAAATGAAAGATTTAAATATCAAAAACAAAAAATTAAAGCAAAAAACTACATTGTTCCCTGGTGCACACCTCTACTAATCTGCTCCAGCTCTGCCCCACCTCCGGGTGGCCCGTCTGTGTAGAGGTGGGTCAACCTTGGATGTGGCAGAGTAGGGGCAGAGCAGGCAGCTCTTCCTTCACTTGTGGTGCTCTGGAACATCCCAGAGCACCAAGAGGAGAGTGGGCCACCCAAACCTGGAACACTTGCCAAGGGCAGAGCAAAGGTCTATCTAAAGGTCGGACGACCACTGCAGCTCCACTCCTGGTGGCGGGTTGCCCTGGCAACAGTCATAGAGCTGTGGGTGGCAGCATAGAGTGGCTGCCAATCCACTCATAGTTATATGGCAAGGGGAAAGGTGTGCGGGTGGGCAAACTGTGAGTGCTGGTGGTGGGGTCCGTTTAATCCTTGTATCTTCCTCTGTTTTTCAAGCTTCAGCAAGGCCTAATCTGATTATTGCTGTGGTTTGTAAAGCACAAGGCATGCTGGTATGGAGCATAAGAGAATATTATGTGAACCATATTCCAACACTAGTCTACCAGGTTGGCTTTGGAATGATTTTACAAACTCTTATAAACACAGGTATCATTCTGATATTCACTTCCAGTCTCCTGTCCCATGGTCACTATATGAGGCCTCCCTCTCTACCTGGCACAGATCTCTTGCCATAATTCACACTCATTCCTTTTCCAGGTTCCCTGGCCATCTGCCCCAGATAGTCTACCAGTCCAAAGGTATATGATCAGGGTTTGTTGGCCACCTGACCTTCAAAGACCTTCTCCAATCAGTCTTCATTATCCTACCAGGGCTTCAGATAATGAAGTTCATGAGAACAGGCAGTTTCCTGCAGCAGAAGGAGCTCTCCAGCTCACCGGCCACAGTGTTCCTTTTGGCTCTATCCCAGTAAACTTATCTTTGTACAAACTGATAGGAACACATGGCTTTTGCTATCACCTTCTCACTAGGGATGTGCGAACGCGGTTCAGAAGTTCGGAGTTCGGACCGAACTCAAATCGTTTGGTCAACTGAACCGAACTTTCAAACCGAACTCGAATTTGACCGAATTGTTAGGTCGAATCCAAACCAATTTGGAAGGTCAAAAAACCCAGTTTTGAATGTATGAACTTGGTTAGGAAGTTGGGAATTCAACTGAACTCGAATAATTCAGTTGACCGAACTTTCGAACAAAAATTAATTTTCGAACCGAACCGAACTCAATTTCCAAACTCAGTTCTGTTTGCACATTCCTACTTCTCACAAATGGCACATCTGAAATGTTACAGTTAAGTTAGGATCCAGTAATATATATGAGAAGGTCAAATTGTTCTTCCCAATATGTGGTGTTATGCATTTGCCAACAATAGCCTTTAGCTACTTATTGTACTATCTCTGTACCTTGTGCCAGCAAAGGATTCCTCTCATATTCTCCATAGTCTTCTCTTAACTAGCCTAAATTGTGTTCCATCTTCAGATTTCCTCAACTCAGTTCACCCTCTTTCCATTATTTTTCCTCTATTATGCTGGAAAATAACTTGTTATTTACTCCTACTATTTGATTTCTTTCTTGTGGCCAGTTTCTAATCCATGACAAACTCTCCACCACCACCTTTGGCTTTATTTACTTAATTGTGATCAACTTAATTAAATTAATTAATTAATTCTAAAACACCTTCCTGTTTCTGGCAGCTCAGGGCAGTATACAAAACTATCATATAAATAATCACAAAAATCAAAAATAAAGCATCAAATATAAATAAACAAAACATATACAATATAAAAACAATATACAAAAGGCCGCAGAGTCTAAAAGAATATGGGCGTTTTCAGACAAGAGACTCTCCAACCATTACCCCCCACCCTCCACCCACTATACATGTTGCAGGGCTGCAGTGTTCCTCTATGTGTGTCCTGCAACATGTATAGTGGGTGGAAGGTGGGTGGGAAGTGTCTTGTCTGAAAATGCCCTAAGTCTCTGAAAGTTTCTTAAACACTGAACAAAATACAAACTTGTAAATCCACAACATTCAATTAACTGAAAGAACTTATCTATCCCTACTTTAAACCAAGATTATGTGGCTTGCCTTTGATTTTTGTGATTCTTATCTTAAATGTAAGGGAAAAGAAATTGTCATAAAATATTTAGTATAGATGTGATTAAAACACACTCACCAGAGGAACTAGATAACTCATAGCTCTGCTAATGAAAGGTATTTTCACATGGGAAGGGAGGAATCCAGAAAGCGTGGTGGATCATATGGCAGGCCACACCACTATCACTCCCATGGGCAGTCTCAAGAACCCTTCAAATGGGCAGACCCACACACAGATGTAAAGGCATCTGGGGCATGGGTGGCTTGCTAGATCAGATCAAGAGGTGAGGCTTGCAGGAATGGGGTCAATCGGTGTGTCTTTGCAGGATAAGGTCTCTGAAGACAGTTGGGGCAGGAGTTGCTCAAGGGGAAAGCTAGCCATCGTCGGATTCCAAGCAGGGGTTAAGCTGGAGAGAAAATCAGGAGTATAGGCATTATTCAAGGGGCAAGACAGTCATGGTGAGAGTCCAAGCAAGGGTGAAACAGTCTGTGAGAGTGGAGAGGCACGGAGTAGGAAGGGGGTTGCAGATAGGGATGTGCGAATGCGGTTCGGAGTTTGGACTGATTCGACTAGTTCAGTAGACCGAACTGAACTTCCAAACCAAACTTGAATTTGACAGAACTGTTCGGTAGAATCCGAACAAGGTCACAAGGCAAAAAACAGCTTAAAACACGAGTACTGAATGTACGAACTCGGTTCAGAAGTTAGGAATTTGACTGAACTCAACTAGTTCGGTCGACCAAATCGAACTTCCAAACTGAACTCCATTTTTGAACCAAACCGAACCGTATTTCCGAACTCGGTTCTGTCCGCACATCCCTAGTTGCAGACAGGAGACAGGACTGAAGAAAAGTCTGATTGACAACCAGGAAGAGATTCAACAGTCAAGCAAAGTGTGTAGCGACACTGTGAGGTGTTGTGCTGCTCTTAGGAGACTAGGGTAGCCCTTAAAGGCAGGCCAGAATCCTGTCAACCAATGAGGAGGCCCTATCCCCAGAGCCTTGCAGGAGGTTCATCTGGATCACTCTTCTATGGTAATGCAGTACAGCTGTGAGAAAGGAGATTCCAGGAAGTCGGGCTGAGGAAAACTTTAGAGAGTCAGAGTGAGAGAAACTCCAGGGATTCAGGCTGAGGGACACTCTATTGAGTCTGGCTAAGGGAAACCCTTACAGTGGGCATTTTTACACACACATTAAAGCTCCAGATTTTTCAATCTTCTCGGTTTACAAGTCCACAAGTTCTGGATTCATTTTTCACACACACTGCCCTGAGGCAGTTCCTGGATGCATTCTCCACATAAACACTGCCCTGAGGCAGCCTAAAGTAGCCACAGCTGTAGAGGTGAGGGGCTGCCATGGAAATCAAGTGACCACAGCTGCCTGGAGCAAAGCAGTTTACCAGGAAAACGTTTTACACAAAAAAGTTTTGGGAGAAGTTCTACACAGAAGTTCAAAGATCTGGATGTTTAAGATCTGGGTGAGTGATTTAGACATGCAGAAAGTTCAGGATGTCACAGCAAACATGCAGGAGAAATGTGTGTGTAAAAACACCCAGTATCGTGGGATTGGAGGTAGTGTCATGGGATAGAGGGTAGTGTCTTACTATGGATCGGTAACTGGTTAAAGGATAGGAAGCAAAGAGGAGGACTGAATTGTCAGTTGTCACAATGGAGAGATGTAAAAAGTGTTGTGCCCCAGGGATCTGTATTAGGATCGGTACTCTTTAATGTATTCATTAATGATCTGGAAAAGGGCATTGAGAGTGAGGTAATCAAATTTGCAAATGACACCAAGTTATTCAAGGTAGTTAGAACATGAGCAGACTGTGAAGAACTGCATTGGGATCTTACGAGACTGGGTGCCTGGGCATCTAAATGGCAGATGAGATTTAATGTGAACAAGTGCGAAGTAATGAAAAATAACCCAAACTATAAGTACACAATGCAGGGTACTAAGCTAGGAGTTACCATTCAGGAAAAGGAACTGGGAGTGATTATGGACAATACACTGAAATCCTCAGCCCAGTGTGCAGCAGCAGTCAAAAAAGCACACAGAATGTTAGGAGTTATTAGCAAAGAAATAGAGAATAAAACTGAGCATGTCATAATGCCTCTATACAAATCAATGGTGCAACCACACCTGAAATATTGTGTGCAGTTCTGGTTGCCCCATATAAAAAAAGACATAGTTGAACTAGAAAAGGTACAGAGAAGGGCAATGAAAATGATAACGGGTATGGAATGGCTTCCATATAAAGAGAGACTTGACAAGCAGGGTCTATTCAGCTTAGAGAAGAGAAGACTGAGAGGGGACATGATAGAGATTTATAAAATCTTGAGTGGTATGGAATGAATAGATAGTTCTAGTACTCTCAAATAGTACTAGATCTAGGGGACACTCCAGAAAACTAGCTTCTGGCAGACAAATAAAAGTAAGTACTTTTTCACTCAAGCTGCCAGTGTGCAGGAGGGTGTGGGATATAGACACCTGTAATAAATAAATAAATAAATAATTGACTTATGGAATATGTTGCCAGACGACATTGTCAAGGCAACACTATAGCTGGGTTTAAAAAAGGACTGGATAAGTTCTTAGAGGATAGGTCCATTAATGGCTATTAACCAAGTAGCTTATGGGATGAACTTCTTACTGTTGGGAGCTGGGAGTGAACAATGGGGAATGGATTGCCCACTGTGACTGCTGGTTCTTCTCCCATGTGATCGAGATTGTCCACTGTCGGAGGACAGGATGCTTGGCTTAGTGGGCCATTGACGTGACTCAGTATGGCACTACTTATGTTCTTATGTGTGAGAGACCACCCACCACCCTTCCCCCCTCTCCAGTTCAGCCCTGGGAATCCCATCACGTGGACAGAACCCCAGGACTCAGGGCCTGAAGTCAAGAACTGTGATTCTCAGCGAGAATGCTTCTGGAGGAAGTCACTGCTGCCAGCCATCAGCAGTTGGAAGGGACCCCAGGGAGGAAGAGGAGGAGGAGTAACAGCCCCGGTGTCTCCTGACTGCATCATTGTGCTGGTCTATCTCAAGTCTGGATCCAGCTTAAAATAAACCAACAGGGGATGGAGGTCTCCTTGCCAGAGAGAGCAGTGCTGTGCTCCACAGCACAGATTTTCCCACATGTCAATTTCAAGCTGGGAAGTGCTTCCGAGATTGACACTGACCAGCACTGTGCTCCCCAGAAAGCACTGTCAATTTCAAGGCTTCCTGGTAAAATAGTTATCCAGAGTTGCCAATTTCTCCATGTTATCTGAAAATGGTGGTTCATCTGTTGATTCACTCCTTGTAGCAAACGTTTACGGTGGCCACATGGGCCAAAGAAAAGAAGGTGAGAGGTGGTTGCTCAGCTGCCTGGTCCATTCCCACATCTTCCACTATTTTTTTCCTCCCTTAATACTCATCCTTAGGATATTAACCTTCACATGTTTCTCAAGTATCAGACTCCAGTTCTGGAAGTTTGTAATTGAAATCCAAGAAGTGTTTTGAGATCACTACCTACTACTCCATTGCTACTCAGTCTCAGGATATTAACACTTGTATGCTTTCAGCAAATTTGTTGCAAAAGATGAGATTTATAAGCCTTGCTCCCAATCTTGAGATTAGTGTAATTAATCTTGTGAGATCAGGAGTGGGGGTGATTACTGTGGGGCTGGTGATCTCCGATCCATTGGCTGCTTGCTGCTCCCTGCCTCCACCTGCATTCTACAGAAAGCTAAACTTGCTCTCTGTGTCCCTAGCCACATTGCAGAGCTTAGCTTGGACCCAACTGTAAATTATTTAAGTGGGGAGGGTAGTAGGGAAGTCTCATTCCGATTGTGTGCAACGCTCTAATCAGTCCCTGTTTCCAGGTGACTGATATCAAGGCAGCATCCAGCACACCTGAGTGAGCAGTGAGTGAGCCCAGCCCCATTTGCAGGGTGTTGCTAGACTTTGGCTTCAGCATTGCCAGTTCTTGTGAATTTATTGCGAGATATGCAATTTCTAGGGATCACTCACACTCTCACAATTAGTGTCACTAATCTTGCAAGATTGGAAGGCTTAGTAGGAAGCGGGCATTGGGAAGCATGGCATGCGAGAGAGCGCAGAAGCCATCTCTCCATCCCCCCAAAGGACTAAACAGTCATTTATATATTTACGTTTTATTTTTATTATTTTTTAGTTTCTAATTTTTAAATTTTTTAACTTTTACTTTTATTTTTATTTTCAGTTTATGGTTCATGTTTGAAAAAAATAGCAACTCTTGATTTATATACCAAATGTTTTGATTTTTAAGAATGTATCCTTTGATTTATGAGATGGTAGGGTTGGCAGCAGTGTGCTTCTTTGGTATTAGCCTCCAGTCCTGGAAGTCTGTAATTCAAATCCAAGGTGAGGTTTTAGGTAGTTCTCTAGAATTCTTAACCTACACTTCTCAATAACTACAGATGCCATCTATATTTTAAAATTATTATTTTTAATTATGATTTTTCTACCACCAGTCAATTTAACCTAAAATGAAAAGTGAGTGAGCCACTCCCAGACCCAGGCCCCTGGGCTTCAGCATTGCCTGGGCTTCAAGCCTGGGCTTCAGCATTGCCAGCTCTTGTGAATTTATTGCGAAAGAGGTCTTTTCTAAGCATCACTCACAATCTCACAATTAGTGTCACTAAGCTTGCGAGATCAGGAGGCTTGGCGGCAAGTGGGCATTGGGAAGCATGGCACAGGAGAGAGCCCAGCAGCCATCCCCCACAGCCCCCGAGGACTCAACAGCCATTTATATTTATGTTTCATTTATATATTTTTTATTATTTTATTTTTTATTTTATGGTTCATGTTTGAGAAAAAAAAAGAAGCAATTCATGGATGTATATACCCAATGGGTGAAAACAGACATGACGCTAACCACCCTTTAACCACCCTTGGTGGTCATTTATGCATGGGTAATTTCAGACGTTACGAGATCACAGTGAACCACGGTGAATACCCACCTGTGTTCACTGTGTCTCGAACTTCTGTTTGGCGGCTGCCAGATGTTCGCCACGGTCAATACCCGCATGGGGTCAATTTGAACCACGCTTCCTGGGATAGCCTGGGGAATGTCCTGGGAAGCATGGTGAAAGAGATCCCCAGTGGGAACCAAAAAAAAATAACGTCTGGTCGGGCGCCACCGCCCGGGATCACCGGCAGGATCCCAGGCCATGGCGAATTCAGCCAGATGCTGCGGCCGCATTGGCCCCGCCGCCCGCCCATCTCCCCAGAGGGTGGGCGGTGGGGAGTGTGGAGGGGGCGGGTCATGCGGCCGCACGTTGCGCCGCACGGCCCCACCCCCTCCCAGATTCCCGCCGGGATCCCCCGGCACGTCTGATATGGCGTGACAGGGTCATCCCGGCGGGGGATGGATTCGTTGTTTTTGGTATGGGGCCAAGTGGCCCCGTAACGTCTGAAAACACCCCATGTTGCAGAGCTGCATGTGGCACCAATACAGCCCTGCAACATGCATAAATAACCACCAAGGGTGGTTAAAGGGTGGTTAGCGTCATGTCTGTTTTCACCCAGTGTCTTGATTTTTAAGAATTTGTCTCTTGATTTGTGAGATGGTAGGTTTGGAAACACTGTGGGTGTTTTCAGACGTGACAAGATCACAGTGAACCACGCTGAATACCTACATGTGGTCACTGTGCCCTGTACATCTGTTCGGCGGCCGCCAGATGTTTGCCACGCTGAATACCCACATGGGGTCAATTTCAACCACGCTTCCCAGGCTACCGGCACAAAAATCGGCTGAAACGTGGTGAAAGTGATTCGAAGCGGGCATAAAAAAAAAGTAACATCTGGTCGGCTATCACGGCCTGGAATCCCCGGCGGGATTCCGGGCTGTGGTGAATTCGGCCAGACGCTGCGGCGGCATTGGCCTCGCCACCTGCCCGTCTCCCCGGAGGGCAGGCGGCGAGGCAGCATGGAGGGGGTGGGGCCATGCGGCCGCACATTGTGCTGCGTGGCCCCGCCCCCTCCCTGATTCCCTGCTGGGATCCTTGGCATGTCTTTTTGCCATGCCTGGGTGATCCCAGCGGGGAATCTCTGGGTTGTTTTCGGGATGGGGCAAAGCCGCCCCGTCACGTCTGAAAACACCCACTGCTTCTCTGGTGCTGGGCTCCAGTCCTGGAAGTGTGTAGGACTGGAAGTCTGTAATTAAAATCCAAGATGGGTGTTGAATTAGTCCTCTAGATTTCTTAATCTACACTTTTCAATTACTACAGATGCCAACTATATTTTAAAATTATGCTACCACCAACCAATTTAACCTAAAATGTAAACAAATTTATATCATGACGTAGACTGGCTTATAATCTTTAGCATGTAGATCAAGAGCAAAATAATCTCCAGAGTATCAAATGTACATGTGACTAATCACTGAATGCTTGACCCCTCTTTGGCTTTGGATGAATTTCATTGCAAAGTATTTGTCAGGTAAATGTTGTCAACTGACCAGAATTGTAAATAACCAAATATTGTAATTACAGTATCAGGAACAGCACAATGGACAGGTGGCTGATGATCATTTACTATACTGAGTTCTTAGTTTGAGTGGAAAGCAATTGAGAATTAATATTCTGTATGTAGCTCATCTCTGAAAGAATTTTGGAATTGTTACACAAGGAGGTACAATCCACTACATGCGCTCTTCTCAGAGATAAGAAGTCAAGTCAGATGTCTGAATTTATTGTTCTTAGGTTTATCAGTCAAAGAACATTTTTTGAACTGAGTCATCATTGGCATATTTAATTAATAAATAAATAATTCCTGGTAAAATTTGCAAATGAGCACTGAGAGTCATTACTGGACTGGGGTTCTCCTCCTCCCCACCAATCCCCACTTATTCCAACAGAGGATGGGATCCTCCAGGTGATTGCACCATCATAAATATTCAGCATGGACATAATTCCCAACAATGTGACTGGGACTTGCATTCATGATAAATGCTAGCATGAGAACTCTGCATCTTAACGATCACACTGTAGATTAATTTTGTTGAGTTTCATTTGAAAATGCAACTACTTTAACAAAAAAAATCATTCTGTTTCTTCATAGGGTGATTTCAGACGTGACGGTGGCCCTATTGGCCCCGTCACAGAATCACCCAAATGATTCCCCGGCGGAATGAGACCAACCCATCAACAAACGACCTGGCAGATTCCGCCGGGGAATCGGGGAGGGGCCGGGGCTGCGTGCCATGAGTCCCGCCGTGGTTGAGCATGGTAACGTCACGTCTGTTGGGGGCAAAAAGTGATTCCTGCCTGGTGGTCACCACCGGCAGGAATGACTTTGATCACGCTTTCGGAGATGGTCCCCAGACCATCCTCAAAAGCGTGATTATTTTGATCCCTGAAGGAGTTTCACTGTGGTGAACTTCTGGCGGGGGTCAAACAGATGTTATGGGACCATTCCCCACCACAGGGGATTGTCTGTGGTTGAGTGTGATCTCGTAACGTCTGAAAATACCCATATACAGTATGATATATTTTATCAGACAAAAGCAGGTGTCAAGTATTTGTAAGTGTATATAACACCTTGCATTAGGATATAAGGAGTTGCCTAACTGAGTCAGACCAATGGCCCATCTTAGCCTAGTACTGTCACAACCTGGCATGACAGGAGGGTTTCACATCCATCTCTTCAGGGTTTCTGACAGAGGCCTCACCCAGGTGTGCTACCTGAGACCCTCCAGAGACCTCACCCAGGTGTGCTACCAGAGATCTGGAGGTGTACACCAGGGGCCCATGTCATTTTTCCTTTTTGTTATTTAAATCTATCATTTTCATTTTCATAAATATCAAATGTATGTTTTCATTTTTGCTTTTGTTTTTGTTTTCCTTTGGTTTCAATGGAAAACACATTTCTGGCTATAACGTTTTTGTTGTTCATTATATGTGGCTGAAATATGGAGGGATTGTACCACCAATGGAAGGCATTATGTGTACCAAATTCCAAAAAGATTGGATAAAGGAATTAAACTCTATAAGCCTTTGAATTATATTATTTTGCAAACATCTTCATATACATTCTTAGCTGTAAATTCTTTGCCTCTCATTTAATATAGATGAAAGTTGGCAAGATTATACCCCTTCCCATATTTACTATCTCTACCAAGTTTCAGAAGGATTAGATAAAGGGTTCTGGTGGTATAAGCAATTGACTTATAAATGTGTGTCTGACACATCTTTGTAGTCCAACTNCCCATATAAAAAAAGACATAGTTGAACTAGAAAAGGTACAGAGAAGGGCAATGAAAATGATAACGGGTATGGAATGGCTTCCATATAAAGAGAGACTTGACAAGCAGGGTCTATTCAGCTTAGAGAAGAGAAGACTGAGAGGGGACATGATAGAGATTTATAAAATCTTGAGTGGTATGGAATGAATAGATAGTTCTAGTACTCTCAAATAGTACTAGATCTAGGGGACACTCCAGAAAACTAGCTTCTGGCAGACAAATAAAAGTAAGTACTTTTTCACTCAAGCTGCCAGTGTGCAGGAGGGTGTGGGATATAGACACCTGTAATAAATAAATAAATAAATAATTGACTTATGGAATATGTTGCCAGACGACATTGTCAAGGCAACACTATAGCTGGGTTTAAAAAAGGACTGGATAAGTTCTTAGAGGATAGGTCCATTAATGGCTATTAACCAAGTAGCTTATGGGATGAACTTCTTACTGTTGGGAGCTGGGAGTGAACAATGGGGAATGGATTGCCCACTGTGACTGCTGGTTCTTCTCCCATGTGATCGAGATTGTCCACTGTCGGAGGACAGGATGCTTGGCTTAGTGGGCCATTGACGTGACTCAGTATGGCACTACTTATGTTCTTATGTGTGAGAGACCACCCACCACCCTTCCCCCCTCTCCAGTTCAGCCCTGGGAATCCCATCACGTGGACAGAACCCCAGGACTCAGGGCCTGAAGTCAAGAACTGTGATTCTCAGCGAGAATGCTTCTGGAGGAAGTCACTGCTGCCAGCCATCAGCAGTTGGAAGGGACCCCAGGGAGGAAGAGGAGGAGGAGTAACAGCCCCGGTGTCTCCTGACTGCATCATTGTGCTGGTCTATCTCAAGTCTGGATCCAGCTTAAAATAAACCAACAGGGGATGGAGGTCTCCTTGCCAGAGAGAGCAGTGCTGTGCTCCACAGCACAGATTTTCCCACATGTCAATTTCAAGCTGGGAAGTGCTTCCGAGATTGACACTGACCAGCACTGTGCTCCCCAGAAAGAACTGTCAATTTCAAGGCTTCCTGGTAAAATAGTTATCCAGAGTTGCCAATTTCTCCATGTTATCTGAAAATGGTGGTTCATCTGTTGATTCACTCCTTGTAGCAAACGTTTACGGTGGCCACATGGGCCAAAGAAAAGAAGGTGAGAGGTGGTTGCTCAGCTGCCTGGTCCATTCCCACATCTTCCACTATTTTTTTCCTCCCTTAATACTCATCCTTAGGATATTAACCTTCACATGTTTCTCAAGTATCAGACTCCAGTTCTGGAAGTTTGTAATTGAAATCCAAGAAGTGTTTTGAGATCACTACCTACTACTCCATTGCTACTCAGTCTCAGGATATTAACACTTGTATGCTTTCAGCAAATTTGTTGCAAAAGATGAGATTTATAAGCCTTGCTCCCAATCTTGAGATTAGTGTAATTAATCTTGTGAGATCAGGAGTGGGGGTGATTACTGTGGGTCTGGTGATCTCCGATCCATTGGCTGCTTGCTGCTCCCTGCCTCCACCTGCATTCTACAGAAAGCTAAACTTGCTCTCTGTGTCCCTAGCCACATTGCAGAGCTTAGCTTGGACCCAACTGTAAATTATTTAAGTGGGGAGGGTAGTAGGGAAGTCTCATTCCGATTGTGTGCAACGCTCTAATCAGTACCTGTTTCCAGGTGACTGATATCAAGGCAGCATCCAGCACACCTGAGTGAGCAGTGAGTGAGCCCAGCCCCATTTGCAGGGTGTTGCTAGACTTTGGCTTCAGCATTGCCAGTTCTTGTGAATTTATTGCGAGATATGCAATTTCTAGGGATCACTCACACTCTCACAATTAGTGTCACTAATCTTGCAAGATTGGAAGGCTTAGTAGGAAGAGGGCATTGGGAAGCATGGCATGCGAGAGAGCGCAGAAGCCATCTCTCCATCCCCCCAAAGGACTAAACAGTCATTTATATATTTACGTTTTATTTTTATTATTTTTTAGTTTCTAATTTTTAAATTTTTTAACTTTTACTTTTATTTTTATTTTCAGTTTATGGTTCATGTTTGAAAAAAATAGCAACTCTTGATTTATATACCAAATGTTTTGATTTTTAAGAATGTATCCTTTGATTTATGAGATGGTAGGGTTGGCAGCAGTGTGCTTCTTTGGTATTAGCCTCCAGTCCTGGAAGTCTGTAATTCAAATCCAAGGTGAGGTTTTAGGTAGTTCTCTAGAATTCTTAACCTACACTTCTCAATAACTACAGATGCCATCTATATTTTAAAATTATTATTTTTAATTATGATTTTTCTACCACCAGTCAATTTAACCTAAAATGAAAAGTGAGTGAGCCACTCCCAGACCCAGGCCCCTGGGCTTCAGCATTGCCTGGGCTTCAAGCCTGGGCTTCAGCATTGCCAGCTCTTGTGAATTTATTGCGAAAGAGGTCTTTTCTAAGCATCACTCACAATCTCACAATTAGTGTCACTAAGCTTGCGAGATCAGGAGGCTTGGCGGCAAGTGGGCATTGGGAAGCATGGCACAGGAGAGAGCCCAGCAGCCATCCCCCACAGCCCCCGAGGACTCAACAGCCATTTATATTTATGTTTCATTTATATATTTTTTATTATTTTATTTTTTATTTTATGGTTCATGTTTGAGAAAAAAAAAGAAGCAATTCATGGATGTATATACCCAATGGGTGAAAACAGACATGACGCTAACCACCCTTTAACCACCCTTGGTGGTCATTTATGCATGGGTAATTTCAGACGTTACGAGATCACAGTGAACCACGGTGAATACCCACCTGTGTTCACTGTGTCTCGAACTTCTGTTTGGCGGCTGCCAGATGTTCGCCACGGTCAATACCCGCATGGGGTCAATTTGAACCACGCTTCCTGGGATAGCCTGGGGAATGTCCTGGGAAGCATGGTGAAAGAGATCCCCAGTGGGAACCAAAAAAAAATAACGTCTGGTCGGGCGCCACCGCCCGGGATCACCGGCAGGATCCCAGGCCATGGCGAATTCAGCCAGATGCTGCGGCCGCATTGGCCCCGCCGCCCGCCCATCTCCCCAGAGGGTGGGCGGTGGGGAGTGTGGAGGGGGCGGGTCATGCGGCCGCACGTTGCGCCGCACGGCCCCACCCCCTCCCAGATTCCCGCCGGGATCCCCCGGCACGTCTGATATGGCGTGACAGGGTCATCCCGGCGGGGGATGGATTCGTTGTTTTTGGTATGGGGCCAAGTGGCCCCGTAACGTCTGAAAACACCCCATGTTGCAGAGCTGCATGTGGCACCAATACAGCCCTGCAACATGCATAAATAACCACCAAGGGTGGTTAAAGGGTGGTTAGCGTCATGTCTGTTTTCACCCAGTGTCTTGATTTTTAAGAATTTGTCTCTTGATTTGTGAGATGGTAGGTTTGGAAACACTGTGGGTGTTTTCAGACGTGACAAGATCACAGTGAACCACGCTGAATACCTACATGTGGTCACTGTGCCCTGTACATCTGTTCGGCGGCCGCCAGATGTTTGCCACGCTGAATACCCACATGGGGTCAATTTCAACCACGCTTCCCAGGCTACCGGCACAAAAATCGGCTGAAACGTGGTGAAAGTGATTCGAAGCGGGCATAAAAAAAAAGTAACATCTGGTCGGCTATCACGGCCTGGAATCCCCGGCGGGATTCCGGGCTGTGGTGAATTCGGCCAGACGCTGCGGCGGCATTGGCCTCGCCACCTGCCCGTCTCCCCGGAGGGCAGGCGGCGAGGCAGCATGGAGGGGGTGGGGCCATGCGGCCGCACATTGTGCTGCGTGGCCCCGCCCCCTCCCTGATTCCCTGCTGGGATCCTTGGCATGTCTTTTTGCCATGCCTGGGTGATCCCAGCGGGGAATCTCTGGGTTGTTTTCGGGATGGGGCAAAGCCGCCCCGTCACGTCTGAAAACACCCACTGCTTCTCTGGTGCTGGGCTCCAGTCCTGGAAGTGTGTAGGACTGGAAGTCTGTAATTAAAATCCAAGATGGGTGTTGAATTAGTCCTCTAGATTTCTTAATCTACACTTTTCAATTACTACAGATGCCAACTATATTTTAAAATTATGCTACCACCAACCAATTTAACCTAAAATGTAAACAAATTTATATCATGACGTAGACTGGCTTATAATCTTTAGCATGTAGATCAAGAGCAAAATAATCTCCAGAGTATCAAATGTACATGTGACTAATCACTGAATGCTTGACCCCTCTTTGGCTTTGGATGAATTTCATTGCAAAGTATTTGTCAGGTAAATGTTGTCAACTGACCAGAATTGTAAATAACCAAATATTGTAATTACAGTATCAGGAACAGCACAATGGACAGGTGGCTGATGATCATTTACTATACTGAGTTCTTAGTTTGAGTGGAAAGCAATTGAGAATTAATATTCTGTATGTAGCTCATCTCTGAAAGAATTTTGGAATTGTTACACAAGGAGGTACAATCCACTACATGCGCTCTTCTCAGAGATAAGAAGTCAAGTCAGATGTCTGAATTTATTGTTCTTAGGTTTATCAGTCAAAGAACATTTTTTGAACTGAGTCATCATTGGCATATTTAATTAATAAATAAATAATTCCTGGTAAAATTTGCAAATGAGCACTGAGAGTCATTACTGGACTGGGGTTCTCCTCCTCCCCACCAATCCCCACTTATTCCAACAGAGGATGGGATCCTCCAGGTGATTGCACCATCATAAATATTCAGCATGGACATAATTCCCAACAATGTGACTGGGACTTGCATTCATGATAAATGCTAGCATGAGAACTCTGCATCTTAACGATCACACTGTAGATTAATTTTGTTGAGTTTCATTTGAAAATGCAACTACTTTAACAAAAAAAATCATTCTGTTTCTTCATAGGGTGATTTCAGACGTGACGGTGGCCCTATTGGCCCCGTCACAGAATCACCCAAATGATTCCCCGGCGGAATGAGACCAACCCATCAACAAACGACCTGGCAGATTCCGCCGGGGAATCGGGGAGGGGCCGGGGCTGCGTGCCATGAGTCCCGCCGTGGTTGAGCATGGTAACGTCACGTCTGTTGGGGGCAAAAAGTGATTCCTGCCTGGTGGTCACCACCGGCAGGAATGACTTTGATCACGCTTTCGGAGATGGTCCCCAGACCATCCTCAAAAGCGTGATTATTTTGATCCCTGACGGAGTTTCACTGTGGTGAACTTCTGGCGGGGGTCAAACAGATGTTATGGGACCATTCCCCACCACAGGGGATTGTCTGTGGTTGAGTGTGATCTCGTAACGTCTGAAAATACCCATATACAGTATGATATATTTTATCAGACAAAAGCAGGTGTCAAGTATTTGTAAGTGTATATAACACCTTGCATTAGGATATAAGGAGTTGCCTAACTGAGTCAGACCAATGGCCCATCTTAGCCTAGTACTGTCACAACCTGGCATGACAGGAGGGTTTCACATCCATCTCTTCAGGGTTTCTGACAGAGGCCTCACCCAGGTGTGCTACCTGAGACCCTCCAGAGACCTCACCCAGGTGTGCTACCAGAGATCTGGAGGTGTACACCAGGGGCCCATGTCATTTTTCCTTTTTGTTATTTAAATCTATCATTTTCATTTTCATAAATATCAAATGTATGTTTTCATTTTTGCTTTTGTTTTTGTTTTCCTTTGGTTTCAATGGAAAACACATTTCTGGCTTTAACGTTTTTGTTGNGAATAAGAATAAAAAGAAGTTAAGTTATAGCCAGAAATACGTTTTTCTGTGTTTTCCCTTTATTTCAGAAACAAAATGTTTTTTTCATTTCTATTTTCATTATTATTATTTGTAGTTTTTGTTATTGCAATAATGATAATGACAATTTTTGTTATCATTACTGTAATAATGAATATGACATGGACACCTGGAGTTGCCAGAGATTGAACTTGGGACCTTATACATACAAAGCATGCACATTACCCACCTAAGTCATGGCCCACTTCAAAATTATACTTGATATCCTGGCTATAATGAGTTCTGTAATCATTACAGTACTGTATGCACACTTTTTGCAATTATGAACTCTTTATGGTAATTTAGAGAAGGCTTAGATCTCAAGGGTACTCTGTCCTTCCTCCATTTTCTGGAACAATCCACTAGGTAGGCAAAGATGGGGCAGTGAGACTTTAGATCCAAAACTGGTATCCCAGTCTTAATCACACCATAGGGCAAGAGTTGGACTCGATGGTCTGAGAGGTCCCTTCAAAGTCTTTTCACTTCTATGATTCTATGAAACCTTTTATCTGAAGTGTGAAGGCTTAATGGGAAGGAAGAGGAGAGCACAGTGAGAGACTTGTCTAAAACAGTCTAACACACAATATAGAAATAAAGTCATGAGCATTATCTGGTGCTACAGAAGTATGACATTGAAGTAACATTATTCTTCATCAAGGGGTTCAAGAAGTATAGCTCATTTATAATTGCACATAGTTACATTTATTAGCAGCAACTGCAATCCTTTGTTATAAAGAAAAAGAATTTGCAATTATAAACTTTTCCTAGAATTTGTAGGAGTTTTTTTGCTCACTCCTTTTTTTATTCCTTTCGTTACTGCTTTACTGGTAGAGACAGTAGGTATTCCATCAGTGCCAACTAGAGGAAATGAGGGGATGGGTTTTTAAAAGAAAATTTCCATCAAATGCTAAGTAAAAAACTCATGAGGGAAAAAGTAGTGAGAGACGCTTGGATGTGTCTTTTGCACCAGCCCGCCCCCCCCCCCCCCCCCC
>QEPC01002197.1:235882-252268 GCA_003113815.1 Sphenodon punctatus | reverse complement strand
GGTAATTGGGCTGCGGCTTTGGAACTCCCTTCCGGAGGAAGCTCGCCTGGCCCCTATCCTGTTAACATTCCGGTGAAGTTGTAAGACCTGGCTGTTCGCCCAGGCCTTTGGGAGGGAGGGAGGGAGGGGCATTTTAGCTCCCCCACCTACCTGTTATACTGGAACTTAGTCCTGTTTTAATATTTTATAATATTTATGAGAGTTTTAATGTTTTATTGGACTGCATTTTAAATATGTTGGAAGCCGCCCGGGCTGCATGGCAGGAGGGGTGGGGTATAAATTTTTAAAATAAATAAAATAAATAAATATGTCAGGCCAGATATTATCTGGAATAGACCCATGGTTGTCATGGTAGCTATAAACTCCTGCCCCACCCCTGAAAGCCTTGCCTCAGTGTGTATGTTGAAATCATCCAAGACAATAAGTCTAGGTGACTTCAACATGACCTCTGAGATCATCTCAGCTAGAGCAGTTAGGGAATCAACTGTGCAGTGGGGTGGCTGGAATACCAAGAAGATTCTCAATCTATCACCATCTAAATCCAACACAAGGTGGACACACTATATATCAGACATGTTAGGCACCAGATACCTCCAAAAGTCCAACCTGGAGGTATCTGGTGCCTAATCACAGATCATAGTCACTCCACACACCCTGGCCCCTGAGCTGAGACTGATGCTGCACAGAGTACCCAGTTGGAACCACCTGGGACAATACTGGCCCAGATGCCTCATCTAGTAAAGTCTCCGTAATGCATATGAGGTCAGCGGCCTCATCCCCAATCATATCACGAATGATACAAGATTTATTTGCTACAGACTTTGCATTAACAGCAACAGTGTCAGGACAAAGGCATCACTGGCCTCAACCCCCAAATATCCTGAGACAGGAGGGGAGTGGGAAACAGAAACAGACATTAATTGCCTCTCCCGATAGTCCCGCTGGTCTATCCTCCCCACCCCACTCCCCGCTGCACCTCGTCATGCCCAGAACAACCCCAATAGCCACCCCCCTTTCCCTCCCCTTTCCCTCCCCACAAGGCCTCACTCCCCAGCTCCTGGTTATCAGTCCCCATTCCCCAAGGATACCAATCAAAAGGCCCAAGGGGACCAACAGGAATGGGTAGCCAGAGAGAATCCCCTGAGTCCATCGCTCCCAGAGGCAGATTCATCAGACAGGCAGGTGGGGACCACACCTTGCCCCCCATGCCTGTACCCCATCTCACAGGGGACATAGGCACTCCCACCCCAGTTTTTATCCATACCCATAACCCCCTTTCACAGGGGTACTCCCACCCCACTTCTTCCCACTTCCCCCCATACCTCAACCCAGCTTTCACAGGGGGGCCAGGCCACTCACATCCCTCCTCTTTCTCCCTCCCTCCCTCCATACCCGTACCCATACCGCCTCTCACAGCGGGGGCAGGGCACTCCCTCCCCCAAGAAACCATCCCACAACCCTCCCTCTCACAGGGGGGTTGTAACAGAACCCTTCCTCCTCCCAACCCTGCCCCTGCCCATACAATTAAAAAAAACAACCTTTAAAAGACAACACCACCCTCCATCCCCAACCCCCAAACAAGCCTATGACAGGCCCACAAATGGCCGCCGCCTTACTATTAAAAAATAATAATAACCAAAACATTCATTGTATCCAGCAGCCATTTTGTGCATGCACAATGCATTTTTTAATATTAGTATTAACTGACAAATAATTTGTTGAAACACTGTCAGTTCTAGGAAGCATGCAACAAATAGACCATGCAATTGCTGGTACAAATGGCTCTGTTGTGATGCAGAGGTCACAGAGGTTGTGCTGCTGTCCAAGGGATTGGGTCAGGGTTCTAGCTTGGCAGGACCTCACACTGCCTGATAGGCCAGAAATGAGAAATCTCAGAATGCTGTTTCTGTCAGAAGTGGGACATTCACTGAGATTAGTAATGTGGAAACTTGCTGGCTTTCTCACTGTTTTGCCATTTTTGTTATTTTTAGACAATTAAGCGGGGCTGCTATGGGGATGGTGTATGCTCCACAGGCACACCCAGGAGCTATGGAAATGAAAATGTGCCAACTAAGAACCAGGGAAGTTCTTGAAATTGCCAGAAAAGTGTCTTAAAATACCTGGAACGTGATTAAAAAGTCCCAGAAAGTTGCAGAAAATGCTGAAAAGTCCCAGAATGGGGAACAAAAAGACAGAAAAAAATGGCAGAAGCGTGGAATACCAATGGACCCTGAAAGAATATCAATGGACCCTCAAGCACTATAGAAAGGGGGCTATTTCCCTTCAGAATGGGAACACTTACTCTTATGAATGTTTGTTTGTCTTGTCCCCTGTCTCTCCCACTGTCCCCTCTCCCTGTCTCACCCCCTTTGTTTTTGTCTTTTAGATTGTAAGCCACAGGCAGGGACCGCGTCTAATTCTATGTTCTGTACAGCACCAGGTCATACGACTGGCGCTTTATAAATGTCTAATAATAATAATAATAATAATAATAATAATAATACTTGCTCTCATCTCAGCCCTGCTGCCAGAGCTTTACCTAAGTGACTGGATGGTTACCTGACTTGGGGCTGCCACGGTGCTTTACCTTTTCTGTCCATTGACCCAGAAATTCTTGCCTGACTCTTTGTATTAGGGATGGGCGAATGCGGTTCAGAAGTTCGGAGTTCAAACTGAACTCGACCAGTTCGGTCGACCGAACTGAACTTCCGAACCGAACTCGATTTTCAAACCGAACCGATTTTCTGAACTCGGTTCTGTTCACCCATCCCTATAAGATAATATTCCATTTAGTTCAATGGAGTTTGAATTTCCGAACTTTGTTCAGAAGTTCGGAGTTCGGACCGAACTCGAATAGTTCGGTCGACCAAACTGAACTTCTGAACCAAACTCGATTTTCAAACTGAACCGAACCGAATTTCTGAACTCGGTTCTGTTCGCCCATACCTACTTCATATCATCTATCTCTGGTTCCTGGCCACTTCTTTGCTACTTGCTTCTTGCTTGTCACCCTTACTTCAGACAGATCCTCCCAGCTCTCCAACACAGCACGTGATCTCTGTCTTGACCCCTGATTTGACAACCTCACGGATCTTTTCAGCTTATAACCCAGCTTGCTCTCTGCTATCTACTTGTTCACCCCCAACCTAGTAGCGGTGATAACCATGCCTCAACCCACCACAGGACCTCACCTCTCAGCAGTACATGACAATACTCATCAACAGAAGCTAGTTGAATAAAAGCTATCACCTTCCATTCTTTGGCAGCAATCCCCAAAGCCACATGCACCAGTGGAGCCTTATTAAAGTCAATGGGATTCTGTCAGCACAACTGCAGTTAGGGTCAGAGTCCTTGTTTTTCTCAAATTCATTGGAACAGTGATCTTATAGGTCCTTGTCATCAACATTACATTTGCCATATAGGTTTTATTAAGGATTGGGACTTAATTATTATTTCTTAAGAATCTTTCATTTTTATCTGAGATGGAACAGATTTGACATTGCAAAATCTTTTCCCCCTAGGCACTTAATCATATTTGTCATGCTTCTTTTTAATTAAGCTTCCCCAAATCCCTCCTCCTGCAGTTATCTAGGATCTTTGACAAAAGGCTGATTCCCCCCCCCCCCACTACCACCCTTTTTTAAATATTGCAAATGAGAAATGCAAGGATGTTATTGAAACATTGCTCAATAAATGGATTTTTTAAAAACAATCATTAACTTCAAAGATTAAACACTTTCAGGTTGATGGAAAGCACATTTTTTTTAATTCTTTAACATTCACAGGGATGGCAAATTTTCCTTTTGGAACATGAATAAAGTTATTAGAGGCAGCAGCAGGTATTTTATCATTGTCATCAGCAGGCAAAGGATTAATTGCTGTCACTGTTCATACTATGGCACCTTGTGGGGTACAAATTACATTTTTCTAACCTCAGGACCTTAATCAAAAACAACATGATCAGAGCTCATATTAATCTGTTGCAGCCAGCAGCAGTTTTGCTGTTGCAAATGAATGCAAGGTCAGCAGTGCAGACTTTTNCATCCCTCCTCTTTCTCCCTCCCTCCCTCCATACCCGTACCCATACCGCCTCTCACAGCGGGGGCAGGGCACTCCCTCCCCCAAGAAACCATCCCACAACCCTCCCTCTCACAGGGGGGTTGTAACAGAACCCTTCCTCCTCCCAACCCTGCCCCTGCCCATACAATTAAAAAAAACAACCTTTAAAAGACAACACCACCCTCCATCCCCAACCCCCAAACAAGCCTATGACAGGCCCACAAATGGCCGCCGCCTTACTATTAAAAAATAATAATAACCAAAACATTCATTGTATCCAGCAGCCATTTTGTGCATGCACAATGCATTTTTTAATATTAGTATTAACTGACAAATAATTTGTTGAAACACTGTCAGTTCTAGGAAGCATGCAACAAATAGACCATGCAATTGCTGGTACAAATGGCTCTGTTGTGATGCAGAGGTCACAGAGGTTGTGCTGCTGTCCAAGGGATTGGGTCAGGGTTCTAGCTTGGCAGGACCTCACACTGCCTGATAGGCCAGAAATGAGAAATCTCAGAATGCTGTTTCTGTCAGAAGTGGGACATTCACTGAGATTAGTAATGTGGAAACTTGCTGGCTTTCTCACTGTTTTGCCATTTTTGTTATTTTTAGACAATTAAGCGGGGCTGCTATGGGGATGGTGTATGCTCCACAGGCACACCCAGGAGCTATGGAAATGAAAATGTGCCAACTAAGAACCAGGGAAGTTCTTGAAATTGCCAGAAAAGTGTCTTAAAATACCTGGAACGTGATTAAAAAGTCCCAGAAAGTTGCAGAAAATGCTGAAAAGTCCCAGAATGGGGAACAAAAAGACAGAAAAAAATGGCAGAAGCGTGGAATACCAATGGACCCTGAAAGAATATCAATGGACCCTCAAGCACTATAGAAAGGGGGCTATTTCCCTTCAGAATGGGAACACTTACTCTTATGAATGTTTGTTTGTCTTGTCCCCTGTCTCTCCCACTGTCCCCTCTCCCTGTCTCACCCCCTTTGTTTTTGTCTTTTAGATTGTAAGCCACAGGCAGGGACCGCGTCTAATTCTATGTTCTGTACAGCACCAGGTCATACGACTGGCGCTTTATAAATGTCTAATAATAATAATAATAATAATAATAATAATAACACTTGCTCTCATCTCAGCCCTGCTGCCAGAGCTTTACCTAAGTGACTGGATGGTTACCTGACTTGGGGCTGCCACGGTGCTTTACCTTTTCTGTCCATTGACCCAGAAATTCTTGCCTGACTCTTTGTATTAGGGATGGGCGAATGCTGTTCAGAAGTTCGGAGTTCGGACCGAACTCGAATAGTTCGGTCGACCAAACTGAACTTCTGAACCAAACTCGATTTTCAAACTGAACCGAACCTCTGAACTCGGTTCTGTTCACCCATCCCTATAAGATAATATTCCATTTAGTTCAATGGAGTTTGAATTTCCGAACTTTGTTCAGAAGTTCGGAGTTCGGACCGAACTCGAATAGTTCGGTCGACCAAACTGAACTTCTGAACCAAACTCGATTTTCAAACTGAACCGAACCGAATTTCTGAACTCGGTTCTGTTCGCCCATACCTACTTCATATCATCTATCTCTGGTTCCTGGCCACTTCTTTGCTACTTGCTTCTTGCTTGTCACCCTTACTTCAGACAGATCCTCCCAGCTCTCCAACACAGCACGTGATCTCTGTCTTGACCCCTGATTTGACAACCTCACGGATCTTTTCAGCTTATAACCCAGCTTGCTCTCTGCTATCTACTTGTTCACCCCCAACCTAGTAGCGGTGATAACCATGCCTCAACCCACCACAGGACCTCACCTCTCAGCAGTACATGACAATACTCATCAACAGAAGCTAGTTGAATAAAAGCTATCACCTTCCATTCTTTGGCAGCAATCCCCAAAGCCACATGCACCAGTGGAGCCTTATTAAAGTCAATGGGATTCTGTCAGCACAACTGCAGTTAGGGTCAGAGTCCTTGTTTTTCTCAAATTCATTGGAACAGTGATCTTATAGGTCCTTGTCATCAAAATTACATTTGCCATATAGGTTTTATTAAGGATTGGGACTTAATTATTATTTCTTAAGAATCTTTCATTTTTATCTGAGATGGAACAGATTTGACATTGCAAAATCTTTTCCCCCTAGGCACTTAATCATATTTGTCATGCTTCTTTTTAATTAAGCTTCCCCAAATCCCTCCTCCTGCAGTTATCTAGGATCTTTGACAAAAGGCTGATTCCCCCCCCCCCCACTACCACCCTTTTTTAAATATTGCAAATGAGAAATGCAAGGATGTTATTGAAACATTGCTCAATAAATGGATTTTTTAAAAACAATCATTAACTTCAAAGATTAAACACTTTCAGGTTGATGGAAAGCACATTTTTTTAAATTCTTTAACATTCACAGGGATGGCAAATTTTCCTTTTGGAACATGAATAAAGTTATTAGAGGCAGCAGCAGGTATTTTATCATTGTCATCAGCAGGCAAAGGATTAATTGCTGTCACTGTTCATACTATGGCACCTTGTGGGGTACAAATTACATTTTTCTAACCTCAGGACCTTAATCAAAAACAACATTATCAGAGCTCATATTAATCTGTTGCAGCCAGCAGCAGTTTTGCTGTTGCAAATGAATGCAAGGTCAGCAGTGCAGACTTTTGAAAAGGAGGGAGCAGACTTATCAGGAATATACACATGGTGAGGGTCCAGAAGCAGTGACAATGAGAGAGTCACACTAATGCCCAATGAAAAGGCACATGTGTTCAATGGCCTTTTTGTTAATTTGCTCAGAGCTGATTCAAAACAGTTATGTGTGTCTGATTTGTCTTTTACACACACAGATCCTTTGGCAAAAAAAGAAACACATTTGAAGCTCCGTTAAACTGGCAGTTGCAACACAGAGGATTAACAAAACGGTGCTTTCCCATTCAGAAGTGAAGTTGCATTGTAAACACATTAACTTTGATATACCCTGTTATTGTCTACTCTTTTGGGCTTAGGCTACAACACTGATTCATATTTCCCCTTTCTTTCTTGATGATGTGAAGCCAGCATTTTTATTTACTTGTGGGAAAAATATAAAGTTTTCACTTAACTTTATCAGCAGTTCACTGCAGCCCAGTGTATGTACAGACTAGTTGATTCCCATGCTATTGCTGTGGATAAACTCTCCCTTATATTCACAGGGGATGCTGGGTTATGAAGACATATCTATTGGATTATTGAAGAAAATGTCCTACTATAAGCTTGTCTGACTTTTAAGGAAGAATTGTTGATAAAGCTTTCATTCAAGATTCCCTATATTACTGTAAGGGTTATGAAAAGAGAAACACCAACCGTCCTTTCAACCAGTCTGTCTTTAGATCCATTGAAAATATTAGGAAAAGCAGTGAGTTGATTTACTATCAAGCTAACAATGCCAGGCAGAATAGTTTAATTGTTTGAGAGGTCAATTAATTATAAAGTATGTGGTGCTATGATGAAGGACACCAGAGAGGTGAAGCCATGAATTAACAGCAGTGCCGAACAATGCCAATATCCTCTTGTTGAGAGACTGAGGAAAGATTTTAAACACATAAGTCTATATTTAGGCAGCTGTTTAAGGTCCAATACTTAGAGATATGTTGCATACGCACACCATTTCGAGGACTTTGAGTACAATTATAGGTGCTCAGAACCTGTAAAAAAACAGGCCATATATTTAGGTGCCTAAGCTTAAACTCCCAAATTCTTAAATCTTGGTCTGTGTGTTTAATTATTACCCCATCCAATTTTCAAAGGCTTACTGGAATAGGTTGTGGGGAAAGGACACAAATACAAGGTGAAAACAAGTTAGTAGATCTTGAACTGCCTTCATACCTAAAAATATTCACCATTAGGGGCAATATTTTTTTCCATGTTGCCCTCTCCACCTGTCCTGTTTGCAAATGTATAAAACAATGGGAAATGACTAGATTTCTTCTCTAGCCTTCTGTAGGAAACATTCTGCAAGGTATTATTGGTATAAGAAGACATTATTTATATTGATACCATTACATTTTAAAGGCCTTAATAGTCACAAAATGAGACAAAGGGTGATTTCAGACATTATGCCACAACAGTGAACCACAATAAATCCCCCTGTGGGGACCATGGTGCCATAACGTCTGTTGGGTCAAAAAGTTATTCCCTCCAGATGTTCACCCCCAGCGGGAATCGCTTTGACCACACTTTCGGAGCTCCGGGCGGCTGGATCTCCGAAAGCGTGGTCAAAGCAATTCCTGCCAGGGCTGAACACCTGGCGGGAATCACTTTTCGGCCCAACAGACGTTATGTTACCACGGTCAACCATGGTGGGATTCACCCTGGTTCACCGCAGTAACGTCACGTCTGCTCCCAGACCATGGCCAATACCTGGGGGCGGGCGGGTGCTGCGGCTGCATTGACCGCTGCGCCCACCCGTCTCCCAGAGGGCGGGTGGCCTCGGGAGCGTGGGGGGGGCGGGGCTATGCGGCTGCACGTTGCACCGTGCCGCACAGCCCCGCTCCCTCCCCTGAGCCCCCTCCGGAATCAGACAGCATGTCTGTTGACAAGCCATTCTGATTCCAGAGGGGAATCAATGCACGATTCCTTGCCGGGGCCAATGGGCGCCCCGGCATATCTGAAAACACCCAAAGAAACAATGAATTCAAATGCACACTCAAGTCAAAATATAGTCCAAATAAAAAGGCTTCTTGTGTTAGACTGGCAAGAACTTAAACAAAAATTAATTCCCAGATTAGCACTTTGCCTCTTTGAAGTTAGGAGTAATGTCCTATCTGTGCAGCTCCAGCTCCTGATACAACTCTGGTGCATCTTCAGTCCTGATGTATCTCCATAGGTTTTTCAGGGATATAAATAGTAGCCAAGTTTCTGGATCCTTGGATAATTATAAATATAAATAAAATATTTATACTACAGATAGCAGGTCTGAAAGACCTTTAAGCAGCTAAATATATACAGGATTTCTACAGCTCTATCTGAAGAGGGAAATCTGTAAAGAAGGACTTGTGAGTTGGCAATGAAGGCATAGCAAGGTAAATGTACCATGTGAAAGGTCCTAAGCATTTCCGGTGGATAAATGGAGACAGGACCCTTTTCTGAGGCATGAATTCTTTCTCCCTTTCAAATAAATCAGGAAACACTATTAATTCCTGGTGGACTGTTCCCATTTTCGAAATGCTCCTGGAGCAGAAAGATAACAACTTTACAGTGCAGCACTATTAAACTTCCTCTTGAAAATCATTCCTTCTCCTTATTTCAATTGAGCCTTGTGGCATAATACTGATGTCAAGCTAACAAGCTTTAGAGAAGGCCACTTATTCAGGGAGTGCTGACTATGCAAGTCTTATGTCAGACTTCGACAAAATTGCAGGCTGAACAAAAAGTCTCTGATGTTTTCTCCCTCCCCAGTGCTCAGTGGAGCCTTATGGTGTATATGTGCCAGATTGTGCAAGCTTTAGAACAGCCAAGGCTACTCATTTAGCAATTGCTGACGATGCACATATTGGTTCCATAACCTTTCTGGTCTACATTTATGAGGTAACTGATGTTAGAACATGAATTTGAAGCAATATGTGCTGGCACTCTTGCTGTTTCCATGTTTAAAAATTAACAGGTGCTCATAAATTTATAACCACCCAGACAGAAGCTGCGAGAGGAATATAATCAAAATTTTAAATTTGAAGTGAAAGACTTCCATCATGCAGCCACAGTACAAAATAAATTTAACCTCAAGGAATGACCAATAGGCACTGAGACAGGATTGAAGAACAACAGCAGAAAAATATTTTTGCTTCTTCTGTGGGTTATTGTTTTTACCTATATGGTCATGAACACTGATGCCCTTTTACTGGCTGAAATAGTCATTAGTATTTGCTCTTTTTAAAATGCAAGAAAAGGGCTTTCTTATATTTAAGCAGTGTTTTTGTCTAGAATAATGTATGGATGACTTCAGGCTTTCAGGAGTAACTTTGGCACTTTTCAAACAGGCCGTGTGTGGGAGGGGTGTTGGGGGAGATGGGTGGAAGCCACAGCGAGTGGCCGGTGCATGGACGGCCCATTGCATGGACATCCACCCACCTCCACGCATGGAGCATCTGCCTTTGGCACCTTTTGCTCCATGCGTGGGTGACGGGTGAAGGTGGGTGGAGCTTGGGAGTATGCATGCACACCCACCCATCATGGAGATTGCACAGATGCCCCCCCCTCACTGTACACATAGGGTGATTCTAGACATCGCGAGCCGCCCGGCCCGCCATGCTGAACCACACACAGGGGTTATTTTCAGACGTTACTATCCCACGCTCAACCACGGTGAATATCCACATGGTGAACAAGGGACCGTAATGTCTGTTGGCCCGACAGGTGATTTCCGTCAGATGTTCACCCCCATGAATCATGGGCGGGAATCTCATTGACCATGTAAACGGCCCTCCTGCCCGGACCATGGCCGTTTGCATGGTCAATGAGATTCCCACCCGTGATCAATGGGATTGTCACGTCTGTCCCCTGACCACAGCCTGGAATCAGTGGCCATGCCCGCTGCTGAAACCGGGCTGTGGTCAATGCCCTGGGGGGCAGGTGGGTGCTGTGGCCGCATTGGCTGTGGTGCCCGCCCATCTCCCAGGGGGCAGGAGGCCTAGGGAGCATGGGGGGGTGGGGCTGTGTGGCCGCACATTGGCCATGCAGCCCTGCCCCCTCCCCTGATTCCCTAACGGGATCATCTGGAATGTCTGTTGGCCGTGCCATTTTGATCCCGGCAGGGAATCAATTGTTGATTCTGTGATGGGGCTAATACTGGCCCCGTCACGTCTGAAAATACGCAGGGATCCATTTCAGATCCTGGTCAGGAATCAGTCCGACCATCCTTTAGATGTGCCAGCCTGATTCCTCCTGGGGATCAGGGAGGTGTGGGGCTGCGTGGCGCAATGTGTGGTCACACATCCCCGCCCCCTGCACTCCCCCAGCTGCCCTCCCTCAGGGAGACAGGCGGGCGCAGTGGCCAATCCGGCCGCTGTGCCCAATCCCGTATCGTGGTCTGGGTCATGATCTAGCCAAGCTGCAGGGTACAGACGTAACCTGTGGCCCATCCCGGATCGTGGCCAATTGATCATGGTAGGGACCAGATCCTACTACGATTCTGGACCTCCAGCCAGACGGATGTCCAGAATCGTGGTCATGGGGATTCCTGCCAGGGATTCACTGGGGTGAACATCTGGCAGGAACCCCAGCAGATGAAATGGTGCAAACAGCCACCACAGGGGATTCACTGTGGTTGATTATGGTATCGTTTAGTCTGAAAATACCCATAGGTGGGGGGGGGGTCCATCCAAAAAGAGCCTTGGTCTATGTCTGTGTGGTAAGTCAGGACCTTTAGTGGGGTTGCACTAGCTGTGGATTGGAGCTACGATCCCAAATAATATTTTCTATACTTTGCATGCCTTTGTTACTATCTGGGCCTACAGAATTATATTTAAGTCTCAAAATAGGGTCACATAGGCCCTTTTTACACAGATGCGCTAACACCCATAAAATTGGTGTTACATTTTATTATACATGTTGCAGGGTACCACTGCAGCCAATCACCATGGGCCCTGTGCACACATGATGCCTCCACCCAGTTCCTCTGGGTGGAGATGGGTGTTGGCCGGTGGGTGGGGAGCATTTCCCTCAGTGGAGATGGGTGGGGGCATCTGTGTAAATGCCACTTTCGGTGGGTGTTGGTGAGTGTTTGCTCCCGGCCAGCACCCATCTCCACCCACACTCACCCACGGAGCAACAGACGCCACTGGGTTGAGGCATCATGTGTGCACAGGGGTCATGGTGATTGACTGCAGTGGTGCCCTGCAACATGTATAATAAAATTTAACACCAATTTTATGGGTGTTAGAGTGTCTGTGTAAAAAGGGCCATAGACAAAACATGGATTCACTGGCCTAATATGTCTATTTTTGTGTATATATGTGTCATGGCATATTTTACTTTGAAAATATTACAAACCAAGTTAGACCTGGAGATAACTCCATGTACCCAATGGAGTCTTGTAAATTTGCAGCTTCCTGGCTGGATCTATGATTTTTTTGACCAATAAAACCTTAATTGACTTGGTGTATATGGATATTATTTAATTATCTGAACTCTTTGGCCACATAATTTATTGATATGATAATGGAGTATTGGTTAAAATTGTTTTTGTCTCCTATTTTTGTGTTTTGGGATGAGGTGACAGATGAAGGAGAGGAGTCAACCACTGACCCAACCAAGACAAACTTTAGAAGGGGCTGGGGTAGCTTTTTTTTTTTTAAAAAAAAGCCAATATACACCTGCATAAACAATATCAGTCTTAGGTAAAATGTCTTCTGGCAAATAGTGGGTAACTCTCTGCTGAGCTGGACCACTGAGTGTCTTGGGATGCAGTCATCTGGGGGCAGTACTAAGAAACCCATGAGATTCTCAAATCTTCTCAGGGTGCTGGCATTCCTGGGACATAAAATCATAGGTTTGGAATGTGCCCCAAGCATCATCTAGTCCAACCTCCTGCTTCAAAAAAGAAGTCTCCATACTTACATCACAGAGAGATGCTCTCCCAGCCAGTTAAGTTCCTCTTCCCATTCAGTCTTCTATTTAATGAGAAGCAGGGGCATCTCTTGTCTGTCCACAGGACAAGTACCAGCCTGATTCCAAACCCCAGTTAAAAATTAGTTTGTCCAAGGCAGCAAATAGTTCAGGTGAGCCCTGACTGCCGGTTGTCAGTGTCTTTGGTGAGTAATGCTGTGCTGGTGTTGTAAAAATTTGCTAGTACTGAAGTTTAGACTCTTCCAGCAGGTTTGTTTATTATTTATTTATTATTAAAATGTATATGCTGCCCCATCCTGCTACAAGCATCTCAGGGTGGCTAACAACATTTTAAAATACAAGATAAAATACACTAAAAGTTAAAATAATCCAATACAAAAAAAACCCCAAACCCTTCCTAACCCAACCCATCTGCCTCGGTAAAGGCCCGGCAGAACAGCCAGGTCTTACATTGTCTATGGAAATAGGGGAGGTCGGCGGCCAGAAGGAGCTCCAATGGGAGGGAGTTCCACAGCCATGGTGCAGCCACAGAAAATGCCCTCTTCATGGTCAACACCCGGGAAATCCGAGGGACCTCGAGGGATTATCACCATAATTTATCTCTTTTGTCTGTTGTGTCTTCAGCAACCCTCAAAATATGGGTACTTTCAGAGGTTACGGGCGGCCGGTTCACCACAGCGAACCCCCAGGGGGGGCGAACAGCGGAACCATGCCCGGGGGTTGGAAAACGACCCNGTCTGAAATCACCCTATGTTAGCTTTTGTAAAAGCAGTCTAATTAGAAACTGTCACATTGTCTTTGGTTAATACATTGTCATACACAACTTGACACTATAGGGAATCTTAATGGTTTTAGAAAGTGCAAGTTTCTGCTTTTCAAAACATAGCTGCAGTAGAGAATTCTGTGTAATAGATTGCAATTCTACAGTTGTTTGATAAAAATCAAGTTTGGGCCAAAAAGAAATGATACGAGCATTTTATGTCACTCTTAGCTCTCCATCTAGGTTGAGGTAGTTATTGTGTGTGTGGGGGGGGAGTATGGGGGTGTAGGGGTGTGGTGGAGGTGTGTGTGCATGTATGCACAATTGTGCTTTCTTATATGGATGGATGAGCCAACTTAGATAAATGAACACTAGCCTTTCCAAAACTTTTAGGAAACCAGGAGGAAATATTAAAGATAGGTGACTATTTTAAAGATAGGTGACATTCTTTAGATTGTTTCAAAAATATTATGTTTACCTATTCTGTGATTCTACAGTCTGTCCATGTTTGGAATCAGACATATAGGCTCACCAGACATGTAGTGAAACCATCCAACTCTAAATGTGGTTATATTTAAAATTTTATTTGGGCGGGAGGAGGTGGGAATTGAACCGTGCAAGATTGAGCACATGGAATAGAACAGGGACATCTCCAATCCCCTTTAGCTGCCATTGATAAATGATTTTGAGGCTTGTAGGAAACTAAGCTTTTCTTCTGTCCTTCAGAATAAAGGGTAATTCACAAACCACCATAGCCATGGGGGAAAATTATGGAGCGTAGCCTGTGTATTTTTTACCCATGGGTGCTGTGTCACATAAAGGGCTTTAACTGAAATTAACTGTTAAAATTTATATACTGCCCCCTCCTGCCTCAGGCATCTCGGGATGGCTCACAACATTTAAAAACATATTAAAATAAACAGTAATACACTACTTTAAAAAACAATATAAAACCCATCGTCACCCACCCCATCTCCCTCGGGAAAGGCCTGGTGGAACAGCCAGGTCTTACACTGTCTACAGAAAAAGGGGAGGTCGGCTGGTCCTCCCCACATAGAGTACGTTGCAGTAATCCAGTCTCGAGGTAATAAAAGCATGGATGACTGTGGCCACATCCGAGTCCGAGACATACGGCCTAAGCCGATGCAGNGAGGCATCATGTGTGCACAGGGGTCATGGTGATTGACTGCAGTGGTGCCCTGCAACATGTATAATAAAATTTAACACCAATTTTATGGGTGTTAGAGTGTCTGTGTAAAAAGGGCCATAGACAAAACATGGATTCACTGGCCTAATATGTCTATTTTTGTGTATATATGTGTCATGGCATATTTTACTTTGAAAATATTACAAACCAAGTTAGACCTGGAGATAACTCCATGTACCCAATGTAGTCTTGTAAATTTGCAGCTTCCTGGCTGGATCTATGATTTTTTTGACCAATAAAACCTTAATTGACTTGGTGTATATGGATATTATTTAATTATCTGAACTCTTTGGCCACATAATTTATTGATATGATAATGGAGTATTGGTTAAAATTGTTTTTGTCTCCTATTTTTGTGTTTTGGGATGAGGTGACAGATGAAGGAGAGGAGTCAAACACTGACCCAACCAAGACAAACTTTAGAAGGGGCTGGGGTAGCTTTTTTTTTTAAAAAAAAAAGCCAATATACACCTGAATAAACAATATCAGTCTTAGGTAAAATGTCTTCTGGCAAATAGTGGGTAACTCTCTGCTGAGCTGGACCACTGAGTGTCTTGGGATGCAGTCATCTGGGGGCAGTACTAAGAAACCCATGAGATTCTCAAATCTTCTCAGGGTGCTGGCATTCCTGGGACATAAAATCATAGGTTTGGAATGTGCCCCAAGCATCATCTAGTCCAACCTCCTGCTTCAAAAAAGAAGTCTCCATACTTACATCACAGAGAGATGCTCTCCCAGCCAGTTAAGTTCCTCTTCCCATTCAGTCTTCTATTTAATGAGAAGCAGGGGCATCTCTTGTCTGTCCACAGGACAAGTACCAGCCTGATTCCAAACCCCAGTTAAAAATTAGTTTGTCCAAGGCAGCAAATAGTTCAGGTGAGCCCTGACTGCCGGTTGTCAGTGTCTTTGGTGAGTAATGCTGTGCTGGTGTTGTAAAAATTTGCTAGTACTGAAGTTTAGACTCTTCCAGCAGGTTTGTTTATTATTTATTTATTATTAAAATGTATATGCTGCCCCATCCTGCTACAAGCATCTCAGGGTGGCTAACAACATTTTAAAATACAAGATAAAATACACTAAAAGTTAAAATAATCCAATACAAAAAAAACCCCAAACCCTTCCTAACCCAACCCATCTGCCTCGGTAAAGGCCCGGCAGAACAGCCAGGTCTTACATTGTCTATGGAAATAGGGGAGGTCGGCGGCCAGAAGGAGCTCCAAAGGGAGGGAGTTCCACAGCCATGGTGCAGCCACAGAAAATGCCCTCTTCATGGTCAACACCCGGGAAATCCGAGGGACCTCGAGGGATTATCACCATAATTTATCTCTTTTGTCTGTTGTGTCTTCAGCAACCCTCAAAATATGGGTACTTTCAGAGGTTACGGGCGGCCGGTTCACCACAGCGAACCCCCAGGGGGGGCGAACAGCGGAACCATGCCCGGGGGTTGGAAAACGACCCAAACAGATGTGCCGGGAACGGGACCACGGGCCGGAACCGGGCCGCACCTTCGCGGGCCGTGGCAGCACAACAGACGTGCAGCCGAACCCCCGGTGGGCGCTAAACCCCCACAAGGCACCGGGCAGGGGCGGGATACAGACATGGCCGCCGGAGGGCAAACGAAGCCACAAGGCACAAAAGGGAACGCCCACACAAGGGAAACGGGAAGGGAGGGGGGAAGAGGGACAAGAGGCTGACAGCCGGCTCACACAGCGGTCCCGCAGCAGGGCACAATGCACGGCCACACGCCCGGGCACACACAC
>QEPC01002197.1:188043-227519 GCA_003113815.1 Sphenodon punctatus | reverse complement strand
TTTGAACCTTCTGGTTTCATAAGCCTTCTGGGGCGAACCAACCTAATTGGCCAACCTGTGCCAGGATACCCACCTGGAGGAGATAATGATCCATCCACGGCAAGGACATTGTTGACACCTCTCCCATTAATGGATCCCCTGCCTTAAGGCTTGTGCAAAATATCATATCCAGGGTATGTCCTCCAACATGTGTGGGGCCCACTACTCTCTGAGACAAGCCCATGGTTGCCATGGTGGTCATGAACTCATGCTCTTCCCCTCCAAGACAGGCATTGGCATGGATGTTGAAGTTCCCCAGAACTATCATCCTGGGGGACTGGAAGACCACCTCTGACACCAGCTTGGTCAGTGCGGGCAAGGAGGCTGCTGTACAGGTGAGTGCCCGGTATATCCCCACTCTGTCTCCGGTCAAATCCTACACCAGATGAAGACCGTCCACACTCATTATAGGTTGCACAGGAAACCTCCTCACAGACTAGGTATCCTTAAAAATAATGGCTACACAGTCCCTCCTCCCCTCCCATCCCTCCAGCCACGGCTGATGCTGCATGGAGTACTCAACTGGAACAAGGTCAACCAATATAGGGCCTGGTTCAGTGTCCATACAGGTCTCCATAACACATGCAAGGTCGACCGCCTGGTCCAGGATCATCTCCTGGACCGTAGTTGACTTATTAGCCACCGACCTCACATTTACAAGCATCAAACCGAGGCCCAGGGTCTTCTGATCCCTGATCACCTCACCTCCTTTCTAGGGACTGGTGAGCGGGACAGATATATAACATCTGTCCCGTATCATAGATCGAACTCGTCTCCCAGAAGGACCATTATTCCCCCAGTCCAGAATGACCCCTATGGCTGCAAATCCACTCCCCGTCCACTCCCCTGATGCCCCAAGAGGCCATCCTGCCAGACCCTGTGGGAGATCCCCACCCCAATACACCCCCCATCCTCCTCTGCCACTGGAGGATCATCCCTCCCTCTCAAAGGGCTGTACCCCTCCCTCACACCAAGGGAGTCTTCCCTTCCCTCCCTAACCCAGTCCCCTTGCCTCCCCTCCTCATAAAGAACCCAATCTATCCCCCCTATCCATCCTTAAAATACAACATAAACTCCCACCAATGTTAGTAACCCTCCGACCCTCCTGGTCCCACTAAAGGCCACACCTAAAGTCCCTTTAGCATAATCCTTAGGTGTTTTATCTATGGTGTGTTCCTGAGGCGCTGCTGGGCAGCAGGCCACTTTTGGCCACACTGGGCCTGGAAGTCCTGGCTATGCACCCTGTCCCCACCTGCCTCCTCCATGCGGGGGAGGGGGGAGATGGTACCTGGGGCCAGGCAGCACGACTCCTCGATGCGGTGGCTGGGTCCAGCAGTAGCAGCGGTGGTGGCAGCAGTGGCAGAAGTGGCAGGTAAGCCATGCAGGGATGGCGGGAGCGGCTTCTCCGAGGCTGGGCTGTAGGCTGATTTTGGCCACGCTGGGCATAGAAGTCCTGGCTGTGTGCCCTGGCCCCACCCCCTCCTCAAAATGGGGGAGAGGGAGATGGTATCTGGGGGCCAGGCAGCATGGCTCCTCAATGCGGCAGTCGGGTTCAGCAGTGGTGGTGGCAGCAGTAGCGGCAGTAATGGTGGCAGCGGTAGGTAAGCCATGCACGGATGGCAGGAGCGACTTCTCCTGGACTGGTCAGCAGACCGCTATTGGCTGCGCTGGGCCCGGAAGTCCTGGCAATGCACCCTGGCTCCATCCTCCAAGTGGGGGGGGGAGATGGTACCTGGGAGCCAGGCAGCATGGTTCCTTGATGCAGCGGCCAGGTCTAGCAGTGGCAGCAGTGGCGACAGTGGCAGGTAAACTGCTCAGGGTTGTCTGGCTCATGTTTTCCCATTGATTATAGAGGTGTGCACCAGGGACCCATGTCATTTATTTATTTTTTTCATTTTTTTGTTTGTTATTTAAATCTATCATTTTTGTTTTGATAAATATCAAATTTTCATTTTCATTATTCTTTTGTTTTCGATTTCCATTTGTTTAAATGGAAAACACATTTTTGGCTATAGCTTTTTGTTTTTCATAATATGTGGATGAAACCTGGAGAGATTGTACCTCAAATGGAATATATTAAGTTTACCAAACTCCAAAAGAATTGGATAAATTAATCAGATTTTATAAGCAGTTGAATTATGCTATTTTGCAAAAGTATGCATATACATTCCTGACTGTGACTTCTTTGTATCTCATCTAATGTGGATGAAACTTGGTAGGTTTGTACCCCTGCCCATGTTTAATACCTATGCCAAATTTCAAAAGGATTGGATAAAGGGTCCTGGTGGTATATGCAATTCACTTATAAATGTATGTCTAACTAACATCTTTGTAATCCAACCAGTGTACATGAAATCTGGAAAGGATCTATATCACAGTTTCAGAATAATCTCTGCCAAATATCAGAAAGATTTCATAAAGGGTTCCAATTTTATATGCCTGCACAGCATATGCAGAGAATGAGCCCATGCCAGGGATGCTCTTATGTGTCCTGTGGTATAAGATCAGTTTGTGATGCCAATTGGCCAGAAGAAATGTCAACCAAATATCCTTATTCTGTGCTGTGATCATCCCAACTTCTGTCCTCCACAAGTTGTTACCGGGAAGTCGGAAGCATCTGTTTAGGAAAGAGCCAATAGAAATTCTCTTATGTCCGCTGTCATAGTGCAGCAGAATGTGATTGTGATGATAATTACCCTGTATCAGCCGCAGCCACCAGCTCCAAAGGGGACGGCTGCGGCGGGGCCCCAGCACACTCACCCCTGCAGCTCTGATATAGGATGCGGCCCCCATTCCCACTGCTTCAATCCTGGCAGCGCCCCCAGCAGCACTGCTGTTGCCGGTTGCCAGGGTAACTCCTGACAACATGACGCTGGCGCACCATGTTGCCTCCCGACGCAACGTCAGGTTGCCCCACCCTCCAGAACACCACTCTACTCATCTGCAGACATGCAGGCAGGCAGGGCTTTGACCTTGTAATGCCAGCGCCTCCAGGATGGTGGCGCTGGAAATCAGAGCCTGAGAAGCTGGCCACTGGAAGTCTCCTGTGATTGCGTGTGATTCCCTGACACTTGAGCTAAGTTCCTTTTGTGTGAATTTCCCTGGTCTCCTTGTTATGTAGTTCATATCCCCTTGCTCTCCCTCGCTCTCCTCCCATCTGTGTTTCCCTTTCCTTCCCTGAGTCCCCTCGATTGTGTAGTGCTTGTGCAGACTGGGGTATAATTGGCAGTAGTGTGTGGTGACTGATTGTAGGCCTCCATCTTCCCCCTGGTTCAAGTGTTCCCCTGGAGCGTGAGAATTCCCCTCCTGGGCCCCCCTTCCCCCTTTCCCCTGGAGTGTTAAAGCCCTTCTGCCTACACCCTTGTTCCGGACCTGTGGGCCCTATCCTGCCCCTTGCACCACCTCACTCTGCCTCCTAGCCCCCTTCTGAGCGTTTGGGTGAGTGAGTGGGTCACACCGCCCTTCCATAGCTCTGCACCCAATGATGATAGAGACTGCTACCCCTATGGGGGTATAGGGCCACCATTCTATCCTGACGGGAATTTTCTCCTAGGGCCGCCAGTGCAGAGCATGCGATTGCTTGTCTTGAGTGAGTGGAAAGGGGGTCTCCTATCCTCCCAACTCTCCTACACCACTGACACCCTGGATGTGTAAACTATGTCTCCTGATTGTTGGGATGCTATCCCCAAAGTTCCTGTTATGTTCCGTCTATGCCCGCCTCAGGGCCCTCCCCTATGCCTGCCTCGAAGTCAACACCAATTGGTCCTGTAAAGCTGGAAGCATGCAATAATTGGCCAGTAAATGTGTCTGTCACTCTGTTTGGTTTCTCCCCATCCTTCCTCCTACAGCCTCCCTCCCCCTGCCATGCCAGGTGCCTGCTTCTGACTGGCACCACATGTGCTGCTATTTAGCTAAATAATGGTCTTCAAGGGGAAAAATTCAATTGCTTATAAAATTGGGGACCTTTATCAAATTGTCCTATAGTTTGGCAAAAATGACAGGGAAGGTATGTGATACATTTCTGCTAAATGTCTTGTAAACAGGATGGAATATAAGAAACTTACAGCTAGAAATACATTTTCAAGTTAATAGCTTATAACCTCAGGACACTTTATCTAATCTTTCTGAAATTTGGCTGGAGTGCTAAACCTATGGAGCGACATAGTATTTCCAGGTTTCATGAAAATTGGATGAAAGATAAAAATGTTGCAGCCATAAATGCGTATGGAGCCTTTCATAAAATCACAACATGCAATTGCTTCTAAAATCGGTCTCTTTCATCAAATCATTTTGAGCTTTGGTACACATAGTGTGATTCAGTGGAGGTATAATATCCCCAAGCATCATCAGAATTTAGTAAGAAATAAAAAATCTATAGTCAGAAATACATTTTTTAATTTTTCCCATTATTTCAAAAACAAAAATTCATTTTAAAATTTGTTTTCATTATTATTATTTGCCGTTTTTGTTTTTACAATAATGAAAAAGAAAATCAAAATTTACATTTTTGTTATCATAATCTGTAAATAAAATGCACACCCCTAATGGATTAAACTTAAAGCCCTTCCTATAGAAACAGCACCCACAGTGGAATTCTAGATGGGTAGTTCTCCTTGAGTGTCTCCCTGTGTCTGTGGTGTTTAGTAAAGGCAGCCTAGCAATAAATGAAATCTGTATCTGGGAGATACAATACAGAGTCCCTTTCTTTCTCTTCTGAAAAGCTGTACAAAATTAGTTTTTAGTAGTAATCATCCAGTGGCATATGTTATAATGGAGAAAGAAAATTAAAACAATCACCTCACTAAATTTTCTAGGGCAAATTGTTCATGCCAATGGAATAATAGAACCCTTGGGCTGTAAGGAACCTTGAGGGTCATCCTATTCAAACCCCTCTACTATGGTAAGTTTCACCAGGCCTAAAGCATCCCTGACCCCTGATAGATGCTTCATAAAATCCCCCTAAGGACATCCCACAACAACTTCCCTTGGCAGCTTATTTCATTACTGAATTTGCTTTTACTGTTAGGAAGGTTTCCTAATATTTAACATAAAACTACCCTCCTGCAACTTAAACCCATTCCTTTCTTTTTCTACCCTCAGTGATAATGGGTGAGATGGACGGCAGCTCCAGGGGTACCCCCATCTGCCCCAGATTCGCTGGTCCATATAAAGCTACCCACCAGATGTTCAAAGCTGAGCAGGCTGCAGCTGCTCTGGGGTAGCCCCACTGATGGCACTCCAGAACATCTAGAAGCATGCCACACAGAGTAGACCAACCAAACCAGGGGCAACAAACATGGAGCTGCTACCAGTCTGTTGGGAGGACGGAAGCTGCAGCTCTGTGTCCAGCCATCTGTTGCCCCAGGCAGCTGTATGGAGTGGCAGGCATGAGCGTATAGCATTGGTCGAGCATAAACAACTCTCTGGTGTGGGGAATATGGGAGGGGGGAGTCATGCAGGCAGACTATGGCCTGGGGATTCTGCCGGTCCATCGAAAGCAGATCCAGGCAGGACTGGGAATAGGCAGATGTGGGGGTGGGCTTCCAAGCAGCTCCGTGGGCCAGCTGCCTCCCCATCAGTCTAAAAACACCCAGTGAAGAACAAATGTTCCCCATTTTCTTTAATTCAGCCTTTGAAATGTTTGAAAATGTTAATCTTTAATCTTCGTCTCTCCTGGTGAAACATGGACAGCTCTTTAAACTGTTTCTATATCTTGCAATGTATCATATCAAATGTATCAATTTATCATATTTGTTGTTCTCCCATGTATCTTCTCCAAAAACCCTCTTTTCCCGAAATCTCTCTTTTCTTCACACTTTCTCCGTGCTGCCATTCTGAGTTTCTGCTCTTCCCAGCCACAACTAAATGACTTTTAAAAGTCTGAAACACTGATTTTTTATTTTGCCTTCATCTCTTTAAGCTGAGTAAAATAAACAAATTATTTCTTTTCAGTAATTAATTTATAAAGGTCACAGTTTCAAATACTTCCCAGGAAACTGGAAAACATAAAATGTAATTGTATTACTCTTCCTAAACCTTGGGAAACTGAAAACAGAGCACTCACACAACCATACAATGCCATATATTGCCTCCTCTTCCCCTCTTTTGTTTGGGCTCTGTTGAGCATGGAGCCATTTCCTTTCCCTTTGAGCTGGAATCTGAACAGGTTTATAACAGCAGCCTGGCTTCAGCAGAGGTAATCACAATGTACTACCAGTAAACGTGTGAACCTGACAATAGTTTAAAACTAGAGACCTGCAGATTCTCCGCTGATTTTGAAACTGACTTAATCATTGAGTTAAATGAAACTAATGAAATTGTTATCTGTCTATGCCAGAACTAATTTCAGTCCTCGGTACATTTATCTGTGTTCATTTAACACCTTATTGGAAATAACATAATGCAAAGACAAATGGAGAAATTCTGTGATTTTATTTAATGCTATACTTCAATCCGTGATGGCTGTCTTGCTCTGGCTGAAGTGGGACTAGGTTAGAGCTAATGAAGGGCAGCATGTATCCCAGGTGCTTTCAAATCTACTCCTTGGGGCTCACATCCAGAGAGATTGCCTTCCCTAAGGGCTTGAAACCAGAGCTTCTCAAATTGTCTATGGCATGAATAGCTCAGTAACTGATAAGCCCTAATTGAAGGACATATTACAAATATCTTCTATCCTGCTATCTTGGGGGAATTAGCCCTGCTGCTAGCTTTTTACTCCAATACTAAGAAGAACTCTCAGTGTGAGCTCCTACAACTCCCACAGCCCGTTGCAGACAGCCTGGAGTTTGGAGGCTGCCAGCCTTATAGCCCCATAAATGGTGGGACCAAGAGTGATGGGCCCTCTGCATCACTCCTAAACAAACAGGTTATCTTTAATGATCCAGCACCTTCCCATTCACAAAACTATACAAACAAGGACCCCTTTGCGAGTAAACTTGTTCCTGGTCTTACTGTCTGCTAGACCTGATCCTCTGAGCAGGCTGCTATCCAGGAATTCCCAAATGAACCTTTTAAAAACACCCAGCTGTCTTTTTACTTAAACCTTGCTTAGAGGATGCTAATTGCAAGGAGGGTGTTTAAGCATCTACATCAGTTATTTCTTCTTGCGCACTTTTTCAGCACCACCTGAAGAAGAAAGGGAAATCTAACACCAGCTGCCATGAGCTGTCGGTCCCTTCTTGCCCTGACCGACCTGGTGTTTATTTATTTATATATTTTATTACATTTATATGCCAGCCCCTCATGCCTACGGCATCTCGGGGCGGCTTCCAACATGAAATAAAACAATTTACTACAATATAAAAAATATTTTAAAATCTACAGTAGTATTATTAAAACAATTTTAAAACACCACACACACAAAAGTTTAACCCACCCTCCCCACCTCCAAAGGCCTGGGAGAACAGCCATGTCTTACAGGCCTGACAGAAGGGTGCAGAACCAGTTCGTTTGGTTCACCCACAGAGACTTATGGAACCAGTGCAGTTCCAGAATGTTCTGGGGGATATGCCTTCTGACCTCGATGGCCGCTAGCTCGACGCCCTTGTCACTCTCTGGAACACCTTGTTAGGCGAGGCCAATGACCAAACAGTTTCCAGGCGTCTGCTTCCCGAGCATAGGTGACGCAGGTCCCCATGGTTAATGGAAGACCTGCATCAGCTGAAGCAGGAAGGGAAGCGGTTAGAGTGACAGTGGTGCTGTACTCATACTGAAGTCAACTGATTGCAGCATAAAGCTGTGTTAAGAGCTTATGCTGTGGCTATGTGGGCAGCAAAGAGAAGGTCCTTTGCTACCATCATAGCATCCATCAAATCTCATCCAGCTGAGCTTTTCTGGGTGGTGAAGGGGCTGGTAAGTCCGGCCTCTCTCCACCTGGAACTGGATTTTTCCAGTGTCACTGTGACATGTTTATTGATTATTTTGCAGATAAAATCTCTCTTATCCATCATGACTTCAATACTGCTCTTGATGCAGTGACTGTACCTGAAGTTATGAATGCCCCATCTGGTCCAATTTTGGTGGTCCAGTTTCAGCCGGGTGTTGCCTACCAATGCAGTGGAGATGCTGGGGGCTATGATGGCCACAACTTGTGAACTGGACCCGTGCCCATCTTGACTGGTGAAAGCCAGTTGGGAGACGTTGGAGCTGTTGCTGGTGGGGGTGGTCAGTGCTTCCCTTGTGGAGGGCAGGGTCCTGGGGTGCCTGTAGGAGGCTGTGGTGCGATCCTTGCTCAAGAAACCATCTGTTGACATTGACTCCCTGGCCAGCTATTTATTGGCCAATCTCTAACCTTCCCTTTTAGGGAAGGTTATTGAATGGGCGGTGGCCATGCAGTTCCAGGGGCATCTGAACTGCATCAGTTTCCCTGATCCTTCACAGTCAGGATTTCATCTGGGTCGTGGCACCGAGACTGCACTTGTGGCCTCCAGCGCTGGGAGTTGGAAAGAGGCCAGTCCACTGTTCTGATTTTGTTAGATCTGTCAGAAGCTTTTGGCATGGTTGAACACGAGATGTTGGTGACTTTCCCGCAGAACCATGGTGGGGTGGGTGAGATGGTTCTTGAATGGTTTGGCTCTTTCCTAGCTGGTAGAACTCATTGTGTGGTGCTGGAGGAGTCTACATCATCCCCCTGGGACCTAATGTGTGGAATACAGCAGAGATGTATTCTATCTCCATGCAGCCTCCGGGTGGAAGCGTGAAAGGGTTTGAGGTTAGGTGTTATCAGCATGCTGATGACACCCAGCTTTCCGCTCATTTTCATCTGAACCCGACCTGGACGTTGGTGTTTACCTGGTGCCTGAATGCGGTAGGAGACTGGATGAGGTTAAGCCATCTTAAGTTGAATTCTGATAAGATGGTGGTGATGCTGGTGGGGAGGGGCAAAGGAGTGGAGGTCCCCATCATCAATAGGGTGCATCCCCCCTTGGTCCCTCAGCTTCAGAGCCTGGGAGTGCTCCTCGATGCGCAGCTCCATTTGGATGCTCAGGTGGTGGCTGTGGTAAGGAGTGCTTTTTGTAAACTACATCTGGTCCATGGTCCTCAGCCCTATATTTCAGGTCCTGACCTAACCACCATCATCCATGCATTTATCACCTCGAGATTGGACTACTGCAACGCACTCTATGTGGGGTTACTCTTGATGATGTCCTGGAGACTGCTGCTGGTGCAGAATGCAGAGGTCTGCCTCCTGATGGGGACCGGTCATTGGGAGTACATAATACAACCGGTGCTCTGTTCTCTGCACTGGCTGCCTATAGTGTACCGGGCCTGATTCAAGGTGTTGGTGATTACATTTAAGGGCCTATATGGTCTGGGCCCTGCTTATCTGTGGGACCACCTCAACCTCCGTGTCCTGGAATGGCCCTTGCAGTCGTCCGGGGGCGCCCTTTTGGAGGTTCCCCAAGTCTTCCAGGTGGCAACCTCCAAAAAGGTGTTATCGGTGGTCGCACCTTGGCTGTGGAACTCCCTCCCACTGGATATCCACTCCTCTCTGGATCTTCCCTCCTTTCACAAACATTGTAAGACCTGGCTGTTCTGCCAGGCATTCGGCAAGGAAGATGGGTAGTGGGTGGGGGGATGTTTTGTTTTCTTTTTGTTTTGCTATGGGGGGTTGGTGGGGTTTGTCTGACCTCTTTTAATGTAAAATTTTAACTATTTATATTGTTTTATAATGTTTATATTATGTTTATTTTTATCTGTTGTATCATGTATGCCACCCCGAGCTGCCATGTGGCAGGAGGGGGCAGGTTAAAAATATTGACATAAATAAATACATGCCACTAACTTTCTCAATATTGTCCTTCTGTTCCTCTTTAACCTAGAAGGGTTCAACCAAGCTCTGGCCTCCAAAAGGTTTAAGGAGTGCATATTAGAGATGTGCACAAGGGGCCCATGTCCTTTTTTGCGTTTAATTTTAATTTTTAATTTTTTTGTTTTTTGTTTTTCATTTTTGTTTTCTATTGGTTTCAATAGGAAATTGATTTCTGGTTTAACTTCTTCCTTTTTCATCTGATTTGCATGATAATTGGAAGTTTTTACATCTCATTGAAGGTATCATGCCTGCCCCATTTAATAAAGATTGGCTAAAGGGTCCTAATTTTATAAGGAATTGAAATTGTGTGGTTTGCACACACATTTACAGCTGTAACGTCTTTGTTTTCCATCCAATTTGGATGAACGGTGAACTCATTGTACCCCTCATGAAAGGGATAATCCTTGCAAAAGTTCAGAAATATTGGATAAAGAGTCCTGGCTCTATAAGCAATATAAAATTTGTAATTTTAATAGAAGTTCCAAATTTCCTTAAATCACTTGCATGTGTTGACTCTGTTTAAATTATAGAGGTTTTATTAGCTGCAGAAATCTGCTTTTTGCAACACTTGTCGAGACATTAGCAAGAAATTATTTAATTAAATACATAAATAAATAAACATAACTGTGCATGCACAAAATAGCCTCTGCCCTTAACCAAAATAGTGGCAATAGTGTTGTTGCCAATTTGGGTAAGGAGGTGGCTATTTTGCCCTTGCAAAATGTTTTGTTGTTGTTTTTGTTGTTAGTTAGTTAGTTTATTAGTTGGCATTGGCTTTTGCCTTAGCCCATCATCAAGATAAACACATCAAAATTTATAAACAAAATAGATACATTTATCAATACATTAACAGTGGATATTCAGCCCAACCTCCTACATATACTATCATTCAGCTCCTAAGTTATACGTAGCATTCTCCCTCTTACCCATAAACACAATTGTCAATACCTGCATCAATAGATCTTAACAATGAAACAATATTATACACTTTAAAGGTATATCTTCCTTCCTAAACAAATTTAAGTATTCACATTTGGCCAGTTCTATTTCCTAACCTGAAGGGAAAAACTGAATTAAAATTCTGATTCTATCTTTCAGACTGCCACATTCTGGGAGGAACTATAACTTAACAGTTCATAGGGTAGCCAACCTTGACTTTCTTTCCCTAGATATTAACTGGACAAAAGTCGCTATGGGAATATAGAATTCATCTTTCTGCAGATGCAAGAGTATGGCCATCTTCTGGGTAGATGTTAAAAAACTCTTCCATCCAAATATGGGAGCAATCTATGCATCCCGGAGATTATCATATATAGAACAATTAAGTAGGGCATGGTCTAAAGATTCTTGGGCACCACAACCACATAAACAGAAACGGAATTCTTTTGGTATGAGGTTATATCTCCCATAGGTCATAGCTGACTCTATTAAGTGAAATCTCATCCTTGTAAAGGCTCTGCGTAAATCCCGAAAGGGAATAACGTCTAGGTAGCACTCGAGGCAGAATGTGTTTTTAATTGAAACTAACCATGGTGCCATCTTCCACTTGTTTAGTTCTGCCACATCCTCCTGTCGGGCAATATCTTACACTTTAGATCACAGGAGACCTTTCTGTTGGGTAGATGTTAACCCACTAAATTCCTGGCTAGACAATTCTAGTTCAGCCAGACTAATAAAGACCTGCACTATCCAAGAGTATCCAGACACGCCACTATACTCCAGTTCCTCTTTCAGAGCATAGTATAGTAGGGTGCCTTCCCTTTGGTTAATAAGTTTTAACCAATATCTCAAATGGGCCAGTTTGCCTAGGGACTTGATCGAAAATATCCCCAACTCTGCTCTAACAACGACTCCCGGTAGTGCCTGAGAGGTACCCAGAAGACCCATTAGAAATTTGTTCTGTGGGACCTCCAACTTCTCTCTACAATCTACTGACAGTAGTTCCATACCATACAGTAGGATTGATTATACTTTTGCCCTATAGATTTTAAGTATTTCCAAAGTCTGTATGATCTTTGAACTTCTTGCCATTTTCAGAATACGTTTCCCTATCATATCTGCCTTCTTCCTCTGATAGATAGAGTGTAAGTCCCAAGATTACTTCCTCGTAAAAACCATTCCCAAATATGTTAATGAATCAACTTGGTCAAACTGACTCTTCCGGGTCTTCCAGACATACTGCTTTACCCCTCTGTCCAGAACCAGCACCCGGGATTTAGAATAATTAATATCGAATCCACTGATGTTACAATACACCTCCAAGGAATTCATACGGTTGCATAATCCTCTTCTTGTTTGCGAGATCAGAATTAAATCATCAGCATACATCATTATCATCAGGGGATAGTTATCGATCTTAGGTGCATCATGTACACACTTTCTGAGGAAATCGACCAGATCACTCAGATACAGGTTAAGGAGCAGGGGGGCTAGTAAGCATACCTGGTGAACACCCTTTTTGATAGGAAACTGCTGGGTATAGTTACCACAGCAATTAATTCTAACTTTAGCCATATTGACAGTATGCAGGTACATTATAAGGGTCAATAGATCCTTATTTATTCCCATAGCAATTAACTTCAACCAAAGCTTGGTCCTGGGTATGGAATCAAAATCTTTCTTTAGGTCCACAAAGGCAAGATGGAGCTTAGCACGCCAAATGGTTACACATTTAATAGCCAAATGCATCAAAAGGAAGCAGTTATCTATCACTGAACATTTTGTTTTAAACCCAGACTGTTCAGCTGGGATTAGTTTATTTTCACTGGACCAGGCTTGAAGCCGATCCAGGAGAAATCTTGCATGCAGTTTCCCCAATACTGGGAGAAGACTTATTGGTCGGTAACACGCAGGGTCCTTAGGATCACCTTTTTTAAAGAGCGAGATAATAATACTCTGGCCCCGTTCCAATTGGATCTGCTTGGTTTCATTAATAAGTGAAAATAATTTTGCTAAGAGGGCAGCCCACCATTGTGAGTTGATCTTAAAAACCTCAGCAATAATAAAGTCTTCTCCTAGGGCTTTGTTAAACTTTAGTTTGGTAATAGCTACAAGCACTTCTTGCTCTGCTACCATAGTCTCAAATCCATTGTTCTCTTAAGTATAGGTTTCCAAGAACATTGAGGTTTCTACTGTATCAATCTGTGGATTCCTATAAAAGGTCTCAAAAAACTCCACCCATAGATTTTCCTCAACATAATTCACCCTATGTTCAATCCTGCCTCTGCAGAACTGATTAGATAATGACCAAAATATAAAGGAATCCTGCATTGCTGCTGCCAGATTAAGTGAGGACCAAAATTTAATTTAGTAACTGTTCTTCTTCATTCGAAGTAATTTTTTATATTCATTCCTCAAATCTATAAAGTCCTTATAATAAACTGGCAAAGCTAGAGACAGCCACTCCTTTTTAACTTTCAGCAGGAAGTGCTTCATAGTTCTACAATCTTTATTGAACCAGCCATTCCTGGCCTGTGTATGTTGCCTAAATTCTCTTGATAGCAGATCAGAGCCTATACCCTTAAGAACTTGAAAAAGCTCCTCCTTAAATACAGAAATATCTACTTTATCCTTTTCCAAGATCCCATCCCTCCACGCCAAATGCTCTTGATTCCATAAAAGATCTAATAATTGGATGGGTTTAGCTGTAGTACATTCTACCCTAACCCTATCTGACTTTCCTTTCCCGCCCAGCTCCTTAATGGTTGGCATAGCTTTGGACAGAATTCTTAATCACAGGGGGAGATGGTTAGATTCCACCCTGCAGATAATCTCAAGGCTCTCAACCATTCCCCAGTCTCAAACTTGGATCATTATATAGTCCACTATGCTTCTTCCCTGGTGACCGACAAAGGTGAAATTCCCTTCAATATTCCCAGGTGTTCTTCCATTAAGGTCTATCAGGTCCAGGGAAGCCATCAAGGAGAGCATATGGTCCTTGGAGTCAGAACAAAACACATCAGAAGACATTCTATCAGGTATGGTGTAAATCTCCCTCAAGGCCCCACCAATCTTGCCACTATCATCCCCTGTCCTGGTATTTCAATCTCCCATCACAATTAGCTTAGCCCAAGGGTACTCTTCTCCCAGCCTCTGGAGGTGGATCTCTAGTTCAGTCCAGATAGTAGGGTCATAAAAGGAAGATGTAGTTGGTGGAATATAAACATTTACTATTACAAACTGTACCCCTGATGTTAAACTCCCCAAGACTGCCAATACTCCCTTACAAAAAAAAGGCAAAACTTACTAAGACTGTGAGTATTTATCTGCTATTAAGATCACAAGCCCTCCAGATGGTCTTCCCTTTCCTTTAAGCTTACTACCCCCATGGACTATTACCTGAAAGTCAGGAATCTGGATGGTCTTCCCCCGCAATAGCCACGTTTCTTGCAGAGCAACCATGTCATATACTGTCAAAGAATCCAACCAATCTTGATCTTGTAATTTCCCTTTGCAAACTGAAATATTCCCGGACACAATGGACAGAATTCCATGGTCAATTATATTCAAAGTATCTTCCATGGTATCAGCTTAGATTGGACAGTGGGATTCTGAGATAATGGAATGTGTCAACTTTCGGGGTTCCCACCCTACAATAGGGATATACTATCATTCTCTAACTCTAACCTTTCTAATTGCACTCCATTCTTATCCAGCATTTCTATCTTGTCTGCACTTGCAGAGTGGAATATGCATGGTTGTATCTGTGCTCAAATTTTATGTCCTAATAGCTGATGAGCTACAGCTTGAGCTAGTTTGTTGGCTGCATTATCTCCATTCTTGCAGCTTCCATTAATCTGAGAATCTACAGGGTGGCTCTGAAAGGGAGACCCTAGCTCCTTTGGAGTCAGTTCTCAATTTTTTTTTAGCATCTCTGAGTTACACTCAGGCTGGTAGAAAGGACCTTTTTGGATTATCTTGCGTACCTGGTACACCAATTCCTTAACCTAGAGATTGTCCCTAATGGTACCCAACTTCTGAATCAGCATATCTTGGTCCAGAGCTGCTAGTTTATCAAAGGAAGCAGACGAAAATTCACTAATGTTATTTAGGTCACTAAGTAAATACTTTTTCACTAATTCTGCAAATATACTTTTCTCTCCCTCCACACAATCCAGCTGAGCAGATTTATCTTTCACAGTACTAGCCAAAAAATATTTCGGAGCAGCTGTTTTTAGTTAGACTGCGGTCGAGGATATATTGATTAAGTTCACTTCTTCAATACCTATATCAATTAAATCCTGCCTTTTGTCAGGTGCCACTTGTGTTTCCATTTCCTCTTCTTCTTGGGCTTGGTTACATTCCCTATTGATAGCAATTAATCTCCTACGATCGGTCATTTGTTGGATCCCTTCCCCTGCAGTTACTATTATTCTCTTCCCCAAAGGTTCCCCATTTGGCGAGGAAAAGAGTTTCCTATATCAATAAGGATTTGGTTTATTAGGGCACCTGTAAGACTGAAACACCCTATCTATAGATATACCTCTAAGCAGCAAAACTTTTTGTGCTAAAAATAATCTCTTAACTATAGTTGCATCTTTAAAATAAATCCTCGGATTGATGCATCTATCATGGCCTGTTAGATATTCAACAAAATCCACAGCAGAAGCTTCTATCTTCCTCCCTAGTAAATATGATAAAATAAGTGTAACTTCCTTTGTAGAGTTCCAAGATGGAACACAGCCATTAATATCTTCTCTCATCTGTAGCCATATTGCCTTTGTGTTTATCTGCCTAGCTCATTGAGTTGGCCTAGCCTGCCTTATGCCTGCCAAGGCTTGGGTCCTTGAATGGCTAATATAGGCAGAATTAAATCCACAGCTAATATAGACCACAGCGTTGATGACCTTGGTTGACGATCTCCACCGGGAGATGGACACAGGATGTTCAACATTTCTTATCCTGCTAGATCTCTCGGCCACTTTTGACACCGTGGATCATGGGCTGCTGTTGAGATGGCTGCGTGACCTGGGGGGTCTGGACAGGACTATTCTTGAATGGTTCCGCTCATTCCTCTCGGGGAGAAGTCAGCGGGTAGTGTTGGGAGCTGAAACATCTTGCCCCCGCGCTTTATCCTACGGCGTTCCGCAGGGTTCTATTCTGTCTCCATTATTATTTAATGTTTATATGCAGCTCTTGGGGGAGGTCGTGAGAGAGTTTGGGGTGTGATGTCACCAATATGCTGATGATACTCAGCTGTACCTCTCTTTTTCAATGGACCCAGACCTTGCTATCTGTTTGGTATCCCAGTGTTTGGAGGCCGTGGCAGAATGGATGTGGCAGAACAGACTGAAGCTCAACTCCGTTATACACATCTAGATGTGTATAAGAGACAGCCCTGATTGGGGGAGTTCATCCTCCTATAGCTCAGCAGGTTCAGAGTCTGGGGGTGATATTGTATGTGGATCTCCGCTTGGATCAACAGGTGGAGGTGGTGGAGAAGGCTGCCTTCCGCCAGTTAAATCTGGTGCGGGGTCTGCACCCGTACATCTCCCGCCCGACCCTGTCCTCCCTCATCCATGCCTTTGTCACCTCGAGCCTGGACTACTGCAATGTGCTCTACGTGGGGTTGTTCCTGGTTCGGAGGCTGCAGCTAGTGCAGAATGTGGGGACAGGTCATCGGGAGCACATAACACCTGTGCTCTGGACTCTGCACTTGTTGTCAATAGTGTGCCGAGCCAGGTTCAAGGTATTGGTATTGATCTATAAGGCCCTTCACGGTCTGGGCCCCTTGTACCTCAGGGCCTGCTTTACCCTCCATACCCCACAGCGGCTCCTTCGGTCTGCTGGGGGTGCCCTCTTGGATGTCCCCCATGTTAATCGAGGGGCCACAATGGAGAGGGCATTCTCGGTGGCTGGGCCACGCCTTTGGAATTTCCTCCTGGAGGAAGCTCACCTGGCCCCAAGCTTTTAACATTTCACTGAGTTTGTAAAACCTGGCTGTTTGTCCAGGCCTTTGGGGAGGGGGGAGGGGTGTTAGGGGTTTCTAAATCTCCTCCTACCCTTATTTATTGTTTTATTATGTGCCTAACCCTGTTTTAATATTATTATGATTGTTTTAAATTTTATATAATTGTAGTTTTATTTTTTAAAATTGTTAGTCACCCCAAGCTGTTTTCAGGAGGGGCAGGATATAAATCAATAAAATCAATCAATCAATAAATAAAATTTTATTGGTGTCTTCATAAGGGATCGATGGTATATACGGCCTAACATCTCTGGGGGTACAGGCATCTAATTTTTCTAAGACTTCCTTTAATTGTATCTTTTCATTTGAAATAGAGCCATCAATCTCAGTAATGCTATTAAAATTAGCCGAGACAGTATGTGCTATCAGCTTGGTATGATCCATTAGAAAGTCAGTTATTGATGGCAAGGAATTTTGATCCTGATTCCTTACCAGCTTATGTGGGCCGGAAGGGTTAACTACCACCGAAGCCAGGAGCCTACCAATATGGCTCTCAGTAGTTTGAGCCAATGGAGAGTAGTAGTTACTTAAGTTCAATACCGAGTGATTAATATACTCTACTCCCTCCTTGAATACTTAATTCCATGCCCTATTTCTGTAGAGTGGGAAGAGGGAGTTGATCTATTATGCTTACACTCCATTGGTCAAATTAACCAGGTAATTATTAATAGGTTACCTAACGGGCAAATTCCAATACACCCAGCCGAACTGAAGATAATGGGTATTTTCAGATGTTACGAGATCACGGTGAACCACGGTGAATACCCACCTGTGGTCACCGTGTCTCGAACGTCTGTTTGGCGGCCGCCAGATGTTCGCCACGGTGAATACCCACATGGGGTCAATTTGAACCACACTTCCCGGGCTAGCCGGGGGAATGTCCCAGGAAGCGTGGTCAAAATGATCCCCAGCGGGGACCAAGAAAAAGTAACATCTGGCCGGTTGCCATGTCCCAGGATCCCTGGTGGGATCCCGGGCCATGGCGCTTCCGGCCCAACGCGGCGGCCGCACTGGCCCTGCCGCCCGCCCGTCTCCCTGGAGGGCGGGCGGCGGGGTGCGTGGAGGGGGTGGGGCTGTGCGGCCGCACATTGCACCGCGCGGCCCCGCCCCCTCCCACATTCCCCGCCAGGATCCCCCCGGCATGTCTGATATGGCGTGACGGGGTGACCCCGGCGGGGAATGAAAGGGTTGTTTTCGGTACGGGGCCAAGCAGCCCTGTAACGTCTGAAAATACCCATACTCTTAACTCCCAGCAATAAGAAAAAAGGCAAGAATTTCTAGATAACAATGTTGGGGAGTATTCTAATAGTCTACTCCACAGTCACTCTCTGACCATGCTTAACTTAACTTAGCTTATTGACTCAGAAGATGTTTCTCAGCAAGCTCATCTTCTTACTAATCAATGCTTTTAGAGTTCAAACATCTTGCTCTTTGCAGAGCAAGTGCTGATGATGTTTTGCCCCTGGAGTAATACTGTCTTGCTCTTTGCAGAGCATGCACTGACAATGCTTGGCCCCTGGAGTGATGCTGTCTTGCTCTTTGCAGAGCACATGCTGACAGTGCTTGGCCCCTGGAGTGATGCTGTCTTGCTCTTTACAGAGCATGCGCTGACAACACTTGGCCCCTGGAGTGATGCTGCCTTGCTCTTTGCACAGCACGTGCTGATGACGCTTGGCCCCTGGAGTGATGATGTCTTGTTCTTGCAGGGCACAAGAAAACTGTTATCAAGCCGGAGACAAAGTATCTTAACTACCCCAATAGATAGAAACTTCCTTAAAGGGGGGGTAATCCGGTCGTCGCATGGTCAGTGCCTAAGGCCGCACGCACAAGGGCGCACCCTTGTGCGCGCAGCCCTTAGGCGTGACACCCTTTGGTGTGTGCCTGCAGTGCGGCCGCAGGCACCAGGTGTGCCTAAGTACCCCTGCAGTTGGAAGTAAGCGGGTAAGAGTCTTTCAATCCCACAATAGAACCCAGCAGGTAGGCAAAAAATAAAAAAATAAATAAAATTTAAAAGGGAAGGTCAAAAGAAAAATGGTAAAATACAGTTCCCCTAACCGGCAACTTAGCCCTATCAGCTCCTCCCAAGAAAAAAGCCGGAATTTTCAATGCGCAGGCAGAGACTGACCCAGCGCCCCAGTCGCCTGGTCATTCTCCCACTCTCTTCACACACTCGGCCACAGGCACCAGGTGCACCTAAGTACCCCTGCAGCTGGAAGTAAGCGGGTAAGTGTGTCTCAATCCCACAATACATCCCAGCAGGTAGGCAAAAAAAATAAAAAATTAAAAGGGAAGGCCAAAAGAAAAATGGTAAAATATAGTCCTCCTAACTGGCAGCTTAGCCTTATCAGCTCCTCCCAAGAAAAAAGCCAGAATTTCAATGTGCAGCGGCTGACCCAGCGCCCCAGTCGCTTGGCCATTCTCCCGCTTTCTTCACACCATTTTTGTTGTTTTAAAATTTGTTGCCAGTCAACGAGCAAGAAATTGCAGACATCCCAAGGTTCTTGGGTCATCTTCAGGATTTTGCTGTTTCTTCAACAGGGCGGAATCTTGTTTCAGCTCTAAGAGTACTAGTCAATGTGAACATCTGCTCAGGGAAATTCTAGTGAAGGGAATTGTGGGGAGAAGCTAAGAAACATGGATTTAATTAACTTTCTGTGTGACCTTTGGAAATTCACTCACTCTATCTGGTGCTTGATTTCCCCATCAGTGAAAACATATAATGCAAGGACAAAAGTTTAAGGAGAGCATAAAAAGGTGAGTGTGTATTTTGCAGGTCAAAGTTCTATGCCATCAGTCAGTCAAGCCACAAGACATGTCACTGAAACCATTGAAGATAATAGTCTTCTGTTACCTTACAGAGGTGTTGTGGAAAGGGAAATCTAATTCACAGTCAGAGGGCTTCATGTTGGGATTATGCTATCTGTGAAGAAGCCCATACTATTAACACAGTAAGTGGAAAAATAAAGAGCAATATACTGTTAGACATATACACAAATGAAATAAAATGAGTATATTAAACAGAAAAAAAAATCAGTTTTAAAGACCAGATTAAAAAACAAACAAATGGAGAGATGCTTATTTCCTCTGCTTCAGGCAAGGCAAAAGAACTGTCTACTCTGTACACATTGGAACTGTTAGGAGAAATGGCAATAGATGGAAAATTCACCTACGTTTGGCTGAGGATGCCATGAGATGCCACCATACATGCCATTAGCTTTCTGTGTAGCTAGCAGAATATATCCTCAGAATTGTCCTTCTGTTCTCTTTATCCTAAAAGGGCTCAATCAGAAAATTATTCAATAATACCTGGACAGTATGGGGATGAGGTCTATTATAAACTCCTAGATAGGCAGAATATGATAAAGATTCTACACGAGGGCCTCAGATAAACAAAGGTTCACCTCAGTGTCAGTGGGTGAAAACAGATGTGCGGGCGGCATGGCAGCTCTCCGGATCAGGAAGGGGAGCAGCGGCTTCCACTTCCTGGGCTGGCAGACAGCACTTAACTAATGTGCCTGTGACCAGGTTGAGCTGTCCCCTACCTCGCTTCCAGTGTCCTGCCCCCAACATGGTGGACAGCCATGGAAGCCAATGATGGGCAGCAATGACACCCAGCCATGAAAATTCCCACCCTGCGGCAGTGTTGACAGGGTTAAAAAGACGCATTGGCCTGCTTTGGCCCACATTGTCCTGCCTGGGTGGCCCTTGGCCAGGAATTTGTGGCCAGGATCTTCTGGGAGACACATTCCAGGCCAGCTGTCTATATGGCCCACGACACTAGTGGGTCATGCATCTGGCAGCTGGGGAACAGACGTGCAGCTGACCTGCTGAGGCAGGTCATAGCAGTCTCATGTCACATCTGTTTTTACTAGGACTGAAACTTGATCTCGCATATCTCGAAATATTGAGAACTGGTCTCTTGATAAGATTTTTGAGATTAAGAATGAGCCAAGAATCAGCCAATTTTTACATCGTTCTTGCGAAATTCTTGATTTTTTTTTTAATGCTCTGCGCATACATGAAATGGCCACTGTGTCCATTCTGCACATGTGCAACCCTTTTCCAAAAAGGTGTTGCAGTCTGGGCCATCTTGGAAAATGGCTAAACATGCACAGAATGTGGTGACCATTTTGCGTATACACCGAGCGTTTAATTTTTTATTCCGACAATCTCACGAGATCTCAAACTCTTAGAGAGATCTTCTTGAGATCTCACTGGTGGTTTTCAATTCACATGAGATACTCATGAGAATCATTTTGATTCTCATTTCAGCCCCAGTTTTTACCCAGTGTTAAATGGTGAGGTTTCTCCATGCCCATAGCGATTGCTGTTTGTTGTCAGAAACAGTAAAATATCAGCATGGATCAAATTAGTAGGATCTTTCTCATATTTGCAAACATCATGTTTTCCCCTCATAAATACTTGTAAAGTGAAAATAGCTATTCCTTATGTAGATCTCAGCAGAAATCACTTGTGATCTCACTCTAAAACACAATCTGTCTGCATTGGTTGCTGAGAGGTAGAGGCAGATGTGACAAAGGAAACAACAGCAACTGTCAAATTAGGAGCATCTGCATTAGAACTGTGCAGTGTCAATGACCCAAAGCCACCAACTTTCCTATTATGAATTCACACCTCATCCATTGTGCAGCCATTTAAAAACATGGTTCTCAATGGAAAGTGATTTAGGAAGTAATTTTCCTTATAAACACCATTGGCAGGAGGATGGAATAATAGATCTGAAGTAATCTTCTCACACTTATCTGATTCATGTGGACATACTCATATTTACAAATGCATAAAACACAGGGCATTTTCTGAAGACCATTTAAAAGTGACACCCATAGGGTGCAATCCTGCGGCCCTCGTAAACTATGCCTACATGAGACGCAGTGAAACACTGCAGGTGTGCACGCATCCTGCTGGCAGAGCAAGCAGCATGGGACAATGGCACGCCCAATCCAATGCGACCCACTGAGACTACACACCACGCAGACTGAAGGATGGAGAAGGAGCCATGCCTCCTTCACCCCCCGGGCTGCGGTGTGTGTGGGGTCGGGGTTCGCAGCAGCATGGGTCGTGCCATTGCCCTGTGTTGCTATCTGTGTGCCCGGGGTGCATGCGCGTCTGAGCATCCGCTGCTCAGATCACCACTGCGCCTACCACCGCATAAGTCAGTAGCAGGATTGCACCCATTATATTTGGTGAGTAAATATTTTGTGATTACACTATATTACTAGGCTAACTGGCAGAACATAATTCATTCTGGCTACCATCCTCATCCAGACTTAGGCGATTTGTCTATCTATTGCCAATTCTCCTAATAGGTCCAATGTGTAGACAGTTTTTTTTTTGCCTTGCCAGAAACATAAGAAATAAGCATCTCTTGGTTGTTGTTTTTCTATCTGGTCTTTAAAACTGAATGGTTTTTCTGCTTAATATACTAATTTTATTTAATTTGTGTATATGCCTAACAGTATATTTCATAGGGATGGGTGAACAGATCACGGTTCGGGTTTGGCCGTTCAGTTTGGTCAGGTTCAGTTTGGCCATTCGGTTCATTTGCCACGTTCGGGTTTGGCCATTCACTTCGGTCCTGTTTGGTTCGGGCATTCAGAAAAAGGCTCTCTGTGCAAGGAATGATGGCCCATACCCATGATGGTGGGTCCTGAGGCTAGAGTGGCAGCTTCTAGGTATTGGCCACAGCCCTCCCTGCCAGTAACTTGTCCCCAGAACCCTGATGGCAGGTCCTGGGGCTGGAGTGACTATTTCTTGATGCGGTGGAATGACATTGTCTCCGCGCGAGAAATGATGGCCCGAGACCCAAGATGGTGGGTCCTGGGGCTACTAGAGTGGCAGCTTCTAGGTATTGGCCACAGCCCTCCCTGCCAGTAACTTGGCCCCAAAACCCTGATGGCAGGTCCAGGGGCAGGAATGGATGTTTCTTGATGTGGTGGAAACACATCGCCTCCGTGCGAGGAAAGATGGCCCCAGACCCATGATGCTGGGTCCTGGGGCTAGAGTGACAGCTTCTAGATACATATTGGCCACAGCCCTCCCTGCCAGTAACTTGGCCCCAGAACCCTGATGGTGGGTCCTGAGGCCGGAGTGGCTGTTTCTTGATGCGATGGAAAGACATCACCTCCATGCAAGGAATGATGGCCCTAGATCCATGATGGTGGGTCCTGGGGCTATATTGGCAGCTTCTGGTTATTGTCCACAGCCCTCCCTGCCTGTAACTTGGCCTCAGAACCCTGGCGGAGGGTCCTGGGGCTGGAGTGGCTGTTTCTTGATGCTTTGGAAATCGGCTCTCTGTACAAGGAATGATGGCCCCAGACCCATGATGGTGGGTCCTGGGACTAGAGTGGCAGCTTCTAGGTACATATTGGCCACAGTCCTCCCTGCCTGTAACTTGGCCCCAGTACATCAAAGGCGGGTCCCAGGGCTGAAGTGGCTGTTTCTTGGTGCGTTGGAATGACATCACCTCTGTGCGAGGATTGATTGCCCCAGGCCCATGATGGTGGGTCCTGGGGCTAGGGTGGCAGCTTCTAGGTAGATATTGGCCACAGCCCTCCCTGCCTGTAACTTGGCCCCAGAACCTCAACGGTGTGTCCCGGGGCTGAAGTGGCTGTTTCTTGGTGCACTGGGATGACATCGCCTCTGTGTGAGGAATTATGGCCCTAAGCCCATGACGGCGGGTCCTGGGGCTTGAGTGGCAGCTTCTAGATACATATTGGCCAAAGCCCTCCCTGCCTGTAACTTGGTCTGAGAACTTCGATGGCGGGTCCTGGGGCTGGAGTGGTTGTTTCTTGGTGCATTGGAATGACAGCCTCTATGCGAGGAATGATGGCTCCAGACCCATGACGGTGGATCCTGAGGCTAGAGTGGCAGCTTCTAGATACATATTGGCCACAGTCCTCCCTGCCAGTAATGTCGGCCCCAGAACCCTGACGGTGGGTCCTGGCGGGGCTGGAGTGACTGTTTCTTTTTTTATATATATCTATTTCCACACTAAATCTAACTGCTATTAACTATTCTAAAACCTTTTGAACTAAATGGAATATCCTAATAATATACTACAAAGGCCTTGTCGTACAAACACACTGTATCTCTATCTGGCCCTATAACTAAGCTAACTACTATGTATATCAATCTAGTAACTCTCTATCTAATAACTATCTATCTATATATACAAAATACACAGGGGGAAATACAAAGGACACAGGGAGGGGTACAAAACTGAAATGAAAATCAATATAATAATATTCCTACTCTAAATAAATCCAAAACTTAAAACATGGGAAGGGAATCAGGGATGGAATAATTTATTTGTTCAATTTATACCCCACCCCTCCTGAACACAGCTCAGGGCGGCTTCCAACAATAAAAATACATAACTATAAAACAATTTAAAACATATAAAAATACAATATCAAACATTACGATATTAAAAACAGGGCCCGGGATGCATTAAACAATAGGGATGGGGAGATAAAAATCCACTAAACCCTCCCCCCCTCCCCAAAGGCCTGGGCGAACAGCCAGGTTTTACACCTTCGCCGGAATACCAAAAGGCTTGGGGCCAGGTGAGCTTCCACTGGTAGGGAGTTCCAAAGATGCGGCCCGGCCACCGAGAATGCCCTCTCCATTGTGACCCCCCGCTTCACACGGAAGAAGGCACCCCCGGCAGACCGAAGGAGCCGCCCCGGGGTGCGGAGGGTGAGGCGGTCCCTGATGTATGAGGGACCAAGACCATACAGGGCTTTGTAAACCAATACCAACACCTTGAACAGCCAGGTTCGGCATGCTATTGACAACCAATAAGAGGGAGAGGGAAAAGATTCAATGGAGGGGAAGAGAGGAAGGAAGATTGAACACAGGGAACACAGGGAAGGGTAAAAACAAAAAATAACACCTAAATCTATCTAATATAATCTAAATAAATGATAATATTAAGGTAAATGGTTTGGATGGGTGAAAAAGGAGGAGGATGGCAATGAATTAGGAATAGGAAGGGGAAAAAAACTGCTGGGAGAGGGAGCCTTCTAAAACGTCTGCTGTTCAGGAACAGTGTCTAGCTCAGAAGATGTTGGGAAGGGGGGGAGGCAATCAGTTTTGTTTCTTGCTGCGCACGCCTCACCACAAGTCCCATTGGCTCCGTGCAGCCTAGCCCGTGGCCAGTCGCAGACTGCGAAGCCAGTGGTCTGAGGTGAAAAGGGATAGTGATTGGGCAGGCTGGTTGCTACTCCAAGCCTCTCCACCCCTGGTGCCTGGAAGTCTGCTCCTCAGCTGTCTCCCCCTCCATATTACGTTTTGCCTTCCAGTGACACGTTTTTGCCACCCAAGCTCACCCAAACGCGATCCAAACTGACCTAACTGTTGTCATTTTGATGTTCGGAATTGAGTTCGGTTTAGTCAGTTCGGGTTCAGATTCGGTCGTCCGAACAGGCCGAGGTCAGGCCGAACTCTGAACTTCTGAAACGCGTTCACCCATCCCTAATATTTCACTTTATTTTTCCACTTGCTGTGATAGTAGTCTGGGAAGCTAAAAAGACTTAGTGTAACTCAGGGATTCAGTTTAGGCAAATTCCAGACAACAGATCTAGATTCTGAGCACTCTAAAATGTGTGATATTTAGATGCAAGTTTTTTATGCAGTTTCACTAAAAAATACAGGTCTACCCCTCCTAACGTAGGGTTGTTTGAATCTAGAGTTTGGGACTCAACTATTACAAAGCTCAGAGGGAAAGGAGGCAAACTGGTCACATCAGGTGTAGTAACAAAATACATACACAACAAAATAATTATTTTGATTTTTGTATTAAAATCATAATAGGAGCCAGAAAATTAGCCTTGGACTGGCATCCTCGGATTTTTAAAGTAGTGGCCAGGTCTTAATTTGTAGGGGTCTTGCCAGGTCTTAGACCCAGCAATTAAATTCAAGTACAATGAAGTGTTCCCAGCAGGAGTGTGCACCTCAAAATGTGAAAGACCAGGACAGAGATTATATCCATTTTTGAGTTAGAAACAAAAGCCAGAAAACACCTGGGTGGTTTATTTGACTTTCATTAAGGACTTTCCTGCCCCACTTCTTGCACTGGCCATGATACAGATTAAATCAAAAGAACTCTTGTTTTATATTCATCTGTAGAGAGTCAGCAGTCTAGTGGTTGGGTTGCTAGCTGGAAAATTATTTATTTCCCTGCTCTGACAGACTTTGGGCTGGGAACCATGGCTTTTGGAGAAGGCTTGGGCCCAAACAATTATTAAAAAAAACCCAACAAATGAGCACTCGTGGTGGTTAGCTCCCTGGTGTCACTGCCATGTTTTGTCTCTGACTCAGACCTTCCCTTGTAGGCTACTTTCTGCAGGCTAGTCCATACACCTACACCCAAATATAGCTTCCTGGTTTTGCTTACCTGGATAGAGCCTGCCATGCAATGCCAGGTTGCTGGGCAGAACAATGTTGGGCATTCTTTCCCTGCCTGATTCTGTTCCTCCTTGTCCTGTCCCCACCCTGTTCCCTTGCCCTTGGCTTTCCTAAGCCTGCCCTGATCCTCTTCTTGTCTATTAGGGATGTGAGAATGCCGTTCAGGGGTTTGGGGTTCAGTCCGAACTCGGAGTATTCGGGCCATCCGCAAACACCCTGAGCCTGAACTGCCCCCTGCCTGAACCGGCCGAACAAAGTTCGGGTTCCAAACCCATTCGGCCAGGGGGGAACCCGGTTTCCCCTCCCTCCATGCTGCGTAGGTGGAAGGGGCGCCAGAGCTCACCTCTCCTCCACCCTGTGCAGCCTACAATAATAATAATTAAAAAATTAACCCCCACCCCACCCCAGGGACCACCCTACCTGGTGGCGCTGGGGATTTGGCCCTGGGTCCCGTGGTGGCAGCAGTGGTGGGACCAGTTCTGGCGGCACTGTGGAGTGCTTCAGACCACTACTTCTGGGTCAGGTGATGGGGTCTGGTGACCCAGAAGGCCTTGTAGAGGTCTGAAGTGCTCCACAGTGCTGCCGGAGCCAGCCCCACTGCCGCTGCGGGACCCAGGGCCACAGACTCAGAACCACCAGGTAGGGTGATCTTTGGGGTGAGGGTTTTAAAAAAAAATGTGTAGGCTGTGCAGAGTGGGGGGGAAGAGGTGAGCTTCGGCGCCCCTTCCACCCGCCCAGCCTGGAGGGAGGGGAAACTGTGTTCCCGCCTGCTCCCTTCCCGAATGGGTTCAACCCCCTGAACAGATTCAAGGTAAACAGTCAAACTCCGAATGGTTTCGGGGTAGGGGGAAAACCCCGAACGGGCTGAATCCCGAACCCCCAGGTGTTTGCACACCCCTATCGTCTATCATGATGAACCTTACTTGTGTCTATTCTTGGCTCCTTGCCTGAACCTTATTTTGTTCCTGACTTCTGTCTGGAGTGTATTCCTGCTTGTTTCTGTCTTGCCTTGTCTACCATCCTGCTCTGCCCCACTATTAGACATTTCCTCAACTCCCAATTTTTTCCTTAGTCCCCTCCTCCTTCAGACTCACTCCTTGGCTCTCATACATTTTTGCACCTTTGGCACCAGTTTCCAGACCTTTATTTATTTAATTAATGTATTTATATAAAACATTTATACCCCGCCGCTCCTGTAAACAGCTCAGGGCAGCTTGATCTCCAGTCTCAGGATCCTTAGCCCTGACCATTGGTGGCAGACTTCCAGATTCTGACTCTGCTTTATATGTCTCATTTCTGATGCTGCAAAACCTCTTCTTGGGCCCAATCCCAACTCCAGTTCCAGACCCAATCCTAATCATATTATTCTTTCCCAGCATCCAGTCCTGAAGTTTGCCCACATCCTGGATGACCTCACTCTTAAAAATGTGAGCTTGATCTGATTTTGATGATCAATGCAGACTCTTAGGAGTGTGCATATCATTTCTGAATATCATTTATCAATAATGATAACAAAAATTGTTATTTTCATTATAATTATTACAATAATGAAAATGAAAAATAATAGTAATGAAAGAAACTAAAATGACATTTTAAAAAAGATAAATGGAAAAAACTTAAAAACGTATTTCTGGCTATAACCTTTTTTGTTTCTAATTAAATTCTGCTTAAATTTGTGTGGGTGTATGCCTCCAATGGAGGGAACTATGTGTACCAATTTTCAAAAGTATTAGATAAAGGAAACCGATTTAGGAAGCAATTGAATGTTGTGATTTTAAGAAAAGCTCCATACACATTCATGGCTGCTTCTTTTTTATCTTCCATATAATTTGCATGAAACTTTTGCATATTGTGTCTTCCCATAAGCTTAATACTTCTGCCACTTTTCAGGAAGATTGGATAAAGGATCTTGATGATACAAGACATTATCTTTAAAATGCATTTCCAGCTCTAACATATTTATATTCCATCCTGTTTACAGGATATTTGTCAGGAATATATCATATACCTTTCCTGTCATCTCTGAAAAGCTACTGGTCAATTTGATAGAGACCCAATTTTATAAGCAATTGAAGTTGTCCCCTTGAAGACCATTATTCAGATAAATAGCAGCACATGCAGTGCCAGTCAGAGGCAGGTGCTGGGCATGGCAGGGGGAGGGAGGTTTTAGGAAGGAAGATATGGAGAAATCAAAAAGACTGACAGACACATTCACTGGCCAATCACTGCATGCTTCCAGCTTTACAGGATCAATCAGTAGTGGCTTTGAGGCAGGCATGGGGGTAACCCTGAGGCAGGCATAGAAGGGACATAACTTGAACTTTGGGGATAGCATCCCAAATATCATGAGACATAGTTTACACATCCAGGCTGGCCAGTTCTCATCACAATCACATCCTGAAGCACTGTGGGTGATTTCAGACGTTACGGGGCCCTTTGGCCCCGTACCAAAAGCACCGGATTCATTCCCCGCCGGGGTCACCCCGTAACGCCATATCAGACGTGCCGGGGGCATCCCGGTGGGGAATCTGGGAGGGGGCGGGGCCGCGCGGTGCAACGTGCAGCCGCACGGCCCCGCCCCCTCCACACACCCTGCCGCCCGCCCTCCGAGGAGACGGGCGGGCGGCGGGACCATTGCGGCTGCTGCGTCAGGCCGGAAGCGCCATGGCCCGGGATCCCGCCGGGGATCCCGGGCCGTGGCGCATGGCCAGACGTTACGTTTCGTTGGTCCCTGCCCGGGGTCCATTTGACCACGCTTCCCAGGACATTCCCCCGGCTAGCCCGGGAAGCGTGGTTCAAACTGACCCCATGTGGGTATTCACCGTGGCGAACATCTGGCGGCCTCCAAACAGACGTTCGAGATATGGTGACCACAGGTGGGTATTCACTATGGTTCACCGTGATCTCGTAACATCTGAAAATACCCTGTGACAGAGGACATAAGAGAATCTCTATGGCTCTTTCCTAAACAGATGCTTCTGAGTTCCCAGTAAAAAGTGGGGGACAGATGTTGGGATGGTCATAGCACAGAATGAGGATATTTCTGACATTTCTGCTGGTCAATTGACATCACAAACGATCTTATACCACAGTGACACGTAAGAGAATCCCTGGCATAGGCTCCTTCTCTGCATATGTTGTGTAGACATATAAAACTGGGACCCTTTATCACATCTTTCTGATATTTCTCAGAGATTAGTGTAAAAGTGAGATATACAGTCCTGCCAAATTTCATGTACACTGGTTGGACTACAAAGATGTTACAGTCAGAGATACATTTATAAGTTAATTGCTTATACCACCAGGACCCTTTATTCAATCCTTCTAAAGATTGGCAGATTTAAATAATATATGAAGGGGTATCAACATGCCAAGTTTCATCTACATTAAATGTGAGGCAAAGAAGTTATAGCTAAGAATGTATATGATGATTTTTCCAAAATAATATAATTCAACTGCTAATAAAATTGGATTTCTTTATCCAATCTTTTGAAATTTGGTACACTTCATGCTTTATGTTGTAGGTACAATATCTCCATGTGTCAGGCACATATAATGAAAAACATAAAAGTTACAGCTATAAATGTGTTTTCCATTGAAACCAATGAAAAATGAAAATGGAAGCAAAAACAAAAACGAAAATTTAATATTTGTGAAAACAAAAATGACAGATTTAAATAAATAAAATGAAAAAACAAAAAGGAAAATGACATGGGCCCCTGGTGCACACCTCTAATGCAGAGGATCCTGACTCACTACAAGTTGGACTAGGGTAGAGACAAGGTATTTTTGTTAATCCATGGTAAGAAACTTTCCAAAATACTATCATGTAACTAATATCTGCTTTTTATCAACTTTAATTTATGGTTTGGCTACTTATGCATATTGTATTGTATTAATTACTGCATGGACATGCATCATTGCTCACAATACCTCTCTCTTTTTATGCTCACATAGCCTTCCAACATTGTATCCTGTGTGAGAAATTATTATTAATTCATTCAATATTCATTAAAGCTTGTGTGAATTCATTTCCTATTCATGAGGATGTCATGGACTATATATGTCCAAGGAAATTCCATTGTAACCGTGAAAATATACTGTGTGTATAATTGAAAAGGATAGGCTGGGTTAACTCTTTCTTAGGAAGACACCCAAGTAGAAAATAAAATAATTTCACAAAATTAGAACTGAAAAGAAGGCAATAGGAGAAATAGGCAATAGGAAATAGTGGCCCATGGCTCAGGTGGTAGAGCATATGTTCTGCGCGTATAAAGTCCCAAATTAAATACCCAGCATCTCCAATTCAGGATCTCTGAAAGCACAAATGGGTGAGGCCTCTTCTAGAGTCCCTGAAGAGCTGGATTTGAAACCCTGCTGCTGTGTCAGGTTGTGGCAATACTGGGCTAAGATGGGTCACTGGTCTGACTCAGTTAGGCAGCTCCTTATAGCATTAGAGATTGAGAAATACCAGGGTATGCCTGTGGGTACACAGGGGGATACCATTAATCAGATAGTACCAGAGAATCGGGATACCATTAATTAAATGTAAAATATATCACTTATTAAACTTTTGGCAGGGGTATAGTTAAGTGACCAGCTCCCTGGTACAGGAGATGAAATGAGGCTACTGTGGCAACATTCCACTCCAGTGTGCATATGCATTTCACGAGTTCATGGGCCTGGGTGTGGCTGCACCTGCTGCACCTATTATAACTATGTCTCTGCTTCTGGTATATTGAGCATAAGCAGAAATATAGTATATACAATTAGTGAAATTTCATTTAGCTGACCAGTTACAAAGATACTGAAAATTATGCAATTTTTGAAAAAATCTTTATGTAGATCAAAAATACATGGTATCAATTTTGTTACATTTCATCTGATTAAACTGACACAATGGGTGATTTTAGACAGATGACTGCCCGCCCGTCTGCCAGCCTGCTTCACCCCCAGGCTGCTGGGTCCATTTAAAAGCACCCTGCCATATGTGGAAGCAGAGCAGGTTATGACTGCTTGGTGGCAGCCCCGCGTGTGGCACTCTGGAACATCCCAGAGCCCCAGGCTGTGAAGCATGCCAGCCAAACGCAGGGCACTGGCCCTAAGCGGTGTTGCTGTCTGTCTGCTCAGCAGACCCATGCTGCAGCTCCACTTTCAGGTGCCTGTTGCCCTGGGCAACACTATAGAGTTGTGGGCGCCAGCCTAGAGTGTTGGGGAATCCGCCTGTAACTCTATGGTGCAGGGGGAACATGGGTGGACTGTGGGCTGGGGAATCATCCACGTTTGTCTAAAATAGACCCAAGTGGGGCTGCAAGTGAGTGGATGTAGGGATGCACTCCTGAGCACCTTCATGGGCAGGCAGACTCAGTGTCCATCTGTTTACATACAATGTAATGCCAGCCTGTTAAACACGTATCAAAGAAAATACAGAGAGGATTGTGGAGGAATTGAAGGTATGACCAAGTCACAAAGAATTCAGGACTTCTTTGTGGCCCCACTTACACTATGCTTCTAGTATCCTCCAGCTGGGAATTACAGCCGTGACCAATACACATGCTGTTCGCAGCAACTGCATGATTACGTAAATGGAAGTCTCAGTGGGAATGTCTTTAATCCTATCTTTGGAATATCCCAAACTCCTCTTCCATAGGTTCACATGGAGATAATGTGTAGATGATGTGTTGTGGATGCGCGGGCAACAAAGAAGCGGTTCTTTACTGCCATCATAGTGTCCGCAAAGTTGCATCCGAACAAGCGTTTCCAGGCGGTGAGGAGTCTGGTCAGTCTGGCCTCCCTCCACCTGGATATGGATTTTTCCATGGCCTGCTGTGACATGTTTATGACGTACTTCACAGATAAAATCGCTTGCATTGAACAAGACTTCGACTCTGCCCTTGGGACAGTGCCAGAGCCTAAGGTTAGGAATGCCCTGTCTGGTCCATGTCTATGGGATTAGTTTCAATTGGTGAAGCCTGCTGAGGTGGGGGATGTGTTTGGGTCTGTTTGGGACACCATTTGTGAACTTGATCCCTGCCCATCCTGGCTGGTCAAGGCCATCCAGGAGACGGTTAGGCCATTGCTAGCTGGAGTTATCAACGTTTCCCTTGGGAGGGCCGTCTGCCTATTGTCTTCCTGGCCCGATTCAAGGTGCTGTTTTTAACCTATAAAGCCCTAAACGGCCTGAACCCTGCCTATCTGAGGGACTGCCTCACTTCCAGCACCCTGGCATGGCCCCTGCAGCAGTCGACGGGGGGCACCCTCCTGGAGGTTCCCCACTATGGATTGATGGGAAATGACAGGCGGGCGTTCTTGGTGACCGCACCTGTGTTGTGGAACTCGGTCCCAGTGGGTGTCCATCTCAGCCCTAATCTTCTCACCTTCTGGAGCCAACGTAAAACATGGCTCTTCTGAAAGGCTTTTGCTGATGGGGAAGGGTCTGGGGTTTCGGGGTGGGTGGGTTATTCTGTTTTTTATTGCACACCAGAATGGGTTTTATTGTACTGTTTTTACTCTTATGGGTTTTCTATTTTGTATTTATTTATATGTGATTTTATTATTGTGAGCCACCTAGAGCTGCCTGGGGCAGATGTAGGTGGGATACAAATTAAATAATTAATTAAATAAATAAATAAATAATAGATCTTAGCTCTAAATGCATTGAAATGGCATGTGTGTACTTTGATCTTCCTGAACTGAAATCTCAGTCTTCTGTGCAGTAGGAAGTGCTATACATAACCTCTTTGATGATGGGATTAATTTCTCAATGTATACATCTATAGTTTTTAGAATGACTGTTACAAATGTATAGGGAAAGAAGGGCTATGTAGGGCCAGGGTTTAAGGTCAAGTAATGATAAGACTTCAGAATGGTTGTGGTCACTCTGCTCATCTGAAAGTGACTTCACAAGGTGTGATACTGTACTATCTATACATTTGTTTCCTCTCCATGCTTAGAGCAATGCATGTGCCTCATCATTGTCCCCAGGGTTTTCACATGACGTAGATGTATTTCGAGCAGGGGAAAAAATGAGGCTTTTGTCCGAGAATTACCACAAGGGGAAGTGCCCTGGTTTAAATCAGGGATTAATTACCACATGAGGTAAAATGTATGTGACACTTCAGACAAGCCAGGGTAATTAGCAAAAAAAACATAGCCAGTTAATCCCTAATTAACCTGAGCTCCCACATGCACTTTACTCCACGAGAAATTATCTTAAAGTAGAAGTGTCTAGACTATAAGCCACAAGGAACCCAAGTGGGATGGGGGAGAGGTGTGGGGAGATACAATATGTGGATGAGGGTCACAATTCCAATTGGTATTTTAATAAACTTTGTGTGCCTTCATTGCTGTTTGGGGTAATAGCATTTTATTTAATTCTCAAATTGGGATCACGTGGATGAATTGTTTAAGAATCCCTTTCCTAAGTGTAATTCTTTGTTTAGAATTTGTGGGGCCAAGGGGGGGGGGAGGCAGGGTCACTGAGGCAGGGCCCTCAGGCATAAGGGAGCAGGAGGCTCAGGAGTGGCAGTAAAGTCACTGGCCATTTTTAGATGAGACCAATACCATGCTGGTCCACCCATTCCACATGCACCCAAATGCCCATTTGGAGGTAGTGTGTGTGTGTGTGTGGGGGGGGGAATGGTTCCATTACCCATTCACCACCCACCTGTGGCCACTCATGGAGCAGTGGAGAAAAAGCTGGGTTGCTCCATGCAAGTCAAGTGAATCCTTGCTTGGGGAAGCCCACACACACATCCTGGGCCACACACTCACACAGGCGACAGGTCCACTAGCACAATGGAGAAACAGCACCACAATGGCCAGAGCAGCACAGTGGATGCTCACGATTCGGTTGCCCCTCTGTCTCTCCCACAGTCCGACCGGGTGCCCATCCACATCATGGGCCCCATGTAGGCTGCACTCCCCACAGGTCCTGAACTGAAGGGTATGCCCTGGGCACAGGAAGAGATGAGGGCCATCATCTGCCTGGGGGGGGGAAGCCAAAATGCAGGAGAAATGTGTGAGATGCCACCGAAATGTATTGGTCTATCAAAACATCACCAAGGAGATGGTGTGTCTGGGGTACAATAGGTGCATGTCCCAGTACCCGCAGAGGATGGGAGGAGTGTTTAAAAGTTGGTCCATGAGAACAGCTTGCTGTCTGAATGTCCCAGCTGCACAAAGCCATTTCACAAGGAGCTGGACAGGTTGCTCCACTGCCCCATCTCCCTTTATAGTGCATGAGATCCACCTGGTGCAGGAGCAGGAGCGGAGCCAAGATCAGCAGCTCCTGCTGGAGATCCATTGGCACCTGCATGAGCTGTCCCATGTCCAGAGCACCAGATGGAGCCAGATCTGGGGCAGGCACCGATGACTACTGTGCTTTAGCACCCTGTTTCCCCATTCTGTTGTGGTATAGTTAATAAAACGGTTACAGATTCTTGAGTGGTTCTGCTCTTTTCTGTCTGAGAGGTTCCAGAGGGTGGTGAAGGGTGATTGCTCATCATTTCCTCAGACCCTTTTCTGTGGTGTCCCACAGGGTTCTATTCTGTCTGCCCTCTTGTTCAATGTGCATTTGAGGCCACTGGGTGAGGTCATTCAGAGGTCTGGGGTGAGGTGTCATCAATATGCTACAAACCAAAATATGTGAATCAATCCCCAGCAGCAAGAGATACCAATGTCTCAAAACCTCACTTTATAGTGAGAGCTTAAGCTCAAATTGTTCTTGTCTCCAATTAGCAAGACATTCAGCTGTAAAAGTGCTTCTAATCATGGGTAGTAGGTAATACGGACTGTTAATTGTGACCAGACTGATAATCCCTATCTAAAACTACCTCTCACTGAATTAAAACATCCAAATGATCCCATGAGATTTACCTTCATTGTTACATTGTAACCTTCATTGTTACGTTGTTAATTTTCTGTATTGATGCCCATATTTCTGAGAAGGGACTCTCTCAACTGGAGGTGAGACAACAAGCATCTGCCCAGGTGTAGGTGGCTGGTCATAGGCTAGAGGGGAAGCCCCACTGAGCCAAAGTCCTGCTCACTAGGGGTGGGAAGTTCGGATTATCCGGTATCTGATACTGCCGGTATTTTGCTGTACCAGCAGTATCGGATTAATCCGGATATTGGGGATACCGGTACCAGTTCCCCATGCCGGATTGTTTTACATTGCGGCCATTGAAATGAATGGCCGCAATGTAAAAAAACAAAAACAAAAACAACCACTTTTCCCTTCCCATCCAGGCTGTTCAGGTGGAATAGGGGACACCGCCCCCACCCACCCTGGATTTTTTTTTAAAAAAAATTTCCCTGAAGTCTCTGGCTCCGGGCCGCCACTGGCGACCCGGAGCCCGCACCAGCAGTTAGGTACTAGGGTGATCCCTGGGGTGGGTGGTGGTTTAACACACACACCACCCCAGGGATCACCCTAACCCCCCAAGGATCGCCTACCTTTGGTGCTCTGGGCGGCGGCAGCAGCACGGCGCTCTGGGCGGCTTCAGCGCTGACTGTGACTGCTGGCTTCAGAGCTTACTAGGGCTTCCAGGGAACTTCCGGGTTTCCCCGGAAGGCCTAGTAAGCACTGAAGCTGGCAGCCACAGCCAGCACTGAAGCCGCCCAGCGCGCCGTGCTGCCGCCACCGCTGCTGCTGCCTGGAGCGCCAAAGGTAGGCGATCCTTGGGTGGGGGGGTAGGATGATCCCTGGGGTGGGGTGTGTGTTAAACTACCCCCTACTGCAGGGATCACCCTAGTACCTACCTGCTGGTGCGGGCTCCGGGTCACTGGTGGCAGCTTGGAGCCAGGGACTTCGGGGATTTTTTAAAAAAAAAAATGGAAGTGGGACTCTTGGATCGAAGGTTGCTGCTTCCACCATCAAAATACACTTTCTTGATGTATTACTAGGCTTTATAGAGAGTAGAGTTTCAGTGCAGGTGTTGCTCTACTTGATCTACAGCACCGTAGCCGATTGATTGTTTTGTGGATATGGAGACTGCTGAATCTTGTGAACTTCAGCAATCTCATTATAAGTGCTGGAGCTGATACATCTTCCCCTTCTAACCAGGGGTTAACAGGCTCACCGATGGCAATTTTCAGCTGTTAGATTCCCTGGCTATTTGTCGGACCCTAGTTGTCTCGATGGTCCAGAGATTGTTGTGGTATAAGAGCAATCTGGCAGACTTAAAGAGACTGGGGTGTAGGCTTGAGGCTGAACTTCAGCAATACAAAGAGTTTACGCAGGCATACAGAAGGGCTATCACTGAGGCCAAGCACTTGAATTTGTCCTCGGGCATAGACGGTGTAGGTAACAGACCAGTGCAACGGTTTCAGGTGGTGTGCGGCCTGGTGAATCTAGACTGTCTGAACCCCTCTACAGTTTTCTTTTTTAAACTGAACACTGTGAGAAATTTTCTACGTTCTTTGCAAAGAAGACAGAATGGCTCTGGGAGGGACTTATTGGGCCTTTTGATGTGGAGAGCCATCGAGTCCTGAGGGACTGTATTCCCTGGTTGAATTCTAAGTGGTTGATGATGAGGAAGTCCATACACTAGTGGGTTCATTGAGAACCACTACATGTGCCTCCAACCCGTGCCTGTTGAGGGAGATTGCTAAGGCAGTGGTACCTTTATTGACAGGCATTGTTAATGCTTCCTTTAGGGAGGGAAGGGCGCCAGCATCGTTCAAATGTGCGGAGGTCTGCCCCCTCCTCAGGAAACCATCTCTTTATGTTGGAGTGCTTGCCAATTGACATCCAGTCTCCAATTTGCCTTTCTTAGAGAAGGTGATTGAGAAAGCTGTGGCCATGCAGCTACAGGGACATTTGGACTCCAACAATACTTTGGGAAAATTCCAGTCTGGGTTCAGGCCTGCCCATGGGATAGAGACCACACTTGCCAGGGTGTTGAATGATCTGCTGATGATTTTAGATTGAGGGAAGCTGGCCATTTTGGTCATGCTGGACATTACAGGAGTATTCAATACGACTGACTGGTTGCTGCTTCAGTGGCTGAGGAACCTTGCTGATTTGATGGGAGCTGCCTGGAAGCCAGTCAGTGGTGATGGGTAGGTACACATCATTCATGGGGAGCCTAAATTGTAGCATTCCTCAAAGGTTCTATTCTTTCACCCATGTTGTTCAACATATACATGCTAGGGATGGGCGAACAGAACCGAGTTCAGAAATTCAGTTCGGTTCAGTTTGAAAATCGAGTTTGGTTCAGAAGTTCAGTTCAGGCAAACGAACTGGTTGAGTTTGGTCCGAACTCCGAACTTCCAAACCGTGTCCGCCCATCCCTAATACATGCAGCCCTTCAGGGATGTCATGATCAAGCGTGGGGCAGAGTAACAGCAGTATCCTGATGACACACAACTGTATATCTCTTGCCCCGTGAGCTCTGCCAACTCGACCTCTGCCTTGGAGGAATGCATGAGTAACAGCCACCTGGATGCGTCGGAGCTACCTCTTGCTCAATCTGGGGAAGACTGAGGTGATGTTGGTGGGAAGAGGCAGATGATATGATGATGCCTTTGCCTCCCTCGGGCCTTGTATGTGGAGGGATCCAGGTAGAGATAGTGGGCCAGGTAAAGCACTTGGGTGTTATTTTTGACCACACTCTGTCCATGAAAACTCAGGAATCAGACGTGGTGCGGAAATGCTTTTTTCAACTTTGCAATGTGCTTAAGTTACACCCTTATTTATCCTATGGATGTGCAAACACCGGGGGGTTCGGTGTTCTGTGGGTTCAGTGTTCGGTCCCCCAAAACCGTTCGGGTTCTGGCTGTTTGGCCTGAACTGGTTTGGGGGGGAACCCGTTTGGGTGGGGGACAGGGGGAACCCAGTTTTCCCTCCCCCCTCCAGGCTGCATGGGTGGAATACAGGTATCGGGCACCCGCCTTCCTCTCTACGCCGTGTCTGATGTTCAAAAGAGCATCAGACACGGCGTAGAGTGCATGTGTGCATGCACGCCCTTCTGTACATGCGCAATCTGGGAAGGAACCCGGAAGTGCAGCATAGCGGCAATCTGCCTTGAAGGGGGCAGGATCGCCGGGCCAGCTTCACACGGCAGAGATCCGGCATTAGAGTGCTCTGGGGATTTAGATGAGCGGCAACAATGGTGGCTGATAAAGGACTCAGCCGCCATTTCCGTCTCATCTAAAAGCGCCCCTAGTAGAGGTCTGAAGCACTCCAGAGCACTGCTGGACCCGCTCCCACCACCAGCTCTAAACCCAAGGCCAGAACCCCAGCACCACCAGATAGGTCAGGCTCTGGGTCCAGCGGTGGCAGCAGTACCAGCGACGGGTCTGGGTCTGGTGGCACTCTGGAGTGCTTCAGGCCTCTACTAGGCCTTCTGGGTCATGTGACCTGGAAGGCCTTGTAGAGACCTGAAGTGCTCCGGAGCGCCGCCAGACCCTTTGCTGCCACTGCCGCCACTACTGCTCCTGGGGCCAGAGCCCTGGCACAACCAGGTAGAGTGATCCCTGGGGTGGTGGGTTTAAAAAAATGTTTTTATTCACCTTGACAGGATGGGGGGGTGAGGTGAACCCCAGTGCCCCTTCCACCTGCACAGTCAGGAGGGGGGAGGGAAAACCGGGTTCCCCCTGTGCCCCATCCCCCACCCGAACGGGTTTGGAACCTGAACTTTGTTTGGCCAGTTCAGGAGGGGGGCAGTTCGAGTTCAGAGTGTTTGCGAACGGGCCAAACACCCCCAAGTTCGGTCCGAAAGCCAAGTCCCCGAACCACGTTTATCCCAGGCTAACCTTGCCACAGTGTCTATATGCGCTTGTGACTACAGGGCTTGATTTTTGTAATTCCCTCTTCTATGGGCTACTGACAGTGCTCATCTGTTGCTTGCAGTTTGTTCAGAATGCATGATCATATTACAACCCTTCCCCCCTGCAGTCTCTGCATTGACTGCCTGTAGAGTGACAGATTGAATTTAAGATTGTACTGCTGGTTTTCTGGGTCCTGAATGGTTTAGGCCCTGCCTATATTCAAGACCTTCTCCTGGAGCCTCACACCGATGGGCAGCTGCGTGTAGTAGTGGTGGGACCCCGGGCCCATTACCGGTTACCAGATTTACCGGTTACCGGTTCTGCAAAACCCGGATTCCCGGATTCAATCCGGTATACCGGTACCGGATTTATTTCATTGAGTTCAATGGGGCGCTGTGTCCCCATTGAACTCAATGAAATAAATGAATTCCTTCCCCCTCCCCCTCCCAGGCTGCG
>QEPC01002197.1:172403-187282 GCA_003113815.1 Sphenodon punctatus | reverse complement strand
TGTGGAACTCGCTCCCCTGGATGTTTGTCTCAGTTCCTTCCTTCTTACCATTAAAAAGCACCTGAAAATGTATTTATTTTCTAGATGCTTTTAGGATCCACTGATGGTTCCTTTCATGTATTCTGTCCTCCCTTTTTCTTTCCCCTATTTTATAATTTTGAATACTCTTTTAAATTACTTGTTCGAAACTGTTTATACTGTGCAGTGCTCCAAGTGCCATGTAGGCAGGGGGGTGCTATAAAAATAATAAACAAATAATTAATTAATCAAATTAATTTATTAAGTATTATTATTATTATTATTATTATTATTTCTACATTTATCATAGCACCTGAAAAGCACCTAGTCAAAGTAATTAATTATGTATTTTTATCAGAATATCTACTAATAATTTTGGTAGCTGCAATAATAATTTTGTTTAACCCCTTGTGTTTTGAGGTCTCTCTTTTTCTGATGCCCTACAAAAATGGGCATACATTTTTTATGATTTTTTTTTTTTTAGAATCTTGTTCCTCTTCAATTCTCAGATGAATCAAGTTTTCTACATATCATTTCATCATAAATAATCAATTAAAATGTACAATCAATAAAAATATATCAAGTTCAGATAGATTCAATTTTAGTTCCTTGGATGAATATCACTGGAAGCTATGGGAGTCTCTAAGACCCCCAATACATACTGAAATTTAAAAAAAATATAGGTAAGGCAAATCAGTCCCCATGGATCCAGCATGCAACCTGCACGCATGTCCATTGGGAATGCATTGTGCTGTGTGGAATCTGCACGGGACCCACGTGGATTCCACATGGACGGGTTTAGGATTGTGGACATTGTCTCTTGATCTAAGTATTCTCAAAGAACGTTGAGGACAACCTGGTCCTTATATCTATTATGGATTTTTTTTTGTGCTGTGAATAAAGTAGTCAAAATGGGAGTGTGGTCTGTTGGACTTCTGAAGTGACCAAGTGGGTTTACAGCATCATGTCCTTTTTATTTTGATGCAACAGTTATGATAGGATGGTATGAATATCACAGTAATTATTTATTATCCATGCTATTGGCATTTTTCATTTTTTAAAAAAATATGCATCGAAGAAGTGTGACAACCAGTGTGTTAACAAAACCAGAATAACTGAGATAGTTATCTGAAAAAGTGAGAACTAGGGGGTGTGCATTTTGGTTTTGGTTTTCTGTTTAATTTTGTTTTTTGTTATTAATACCAGAAAAATGAAGGGGAAAAAAAAACATTTCAGAATAAAAACAAAAATTGCTTAATGCAAGATCGGTGGAAAATAAAATATCTATCATCCACAACTTGATTCAGGATGAAGCTGCTGACCTCATATTTTGCATTACAGAGACCTGGCTGGATGAGACATCTGGGCCAGTATTGTCCAAGATGGTGCCAGCCGGGCACTGAGTGGAGCATCAACAGAGTCTCTGCAGACTGGGGTGGGGAGGTGGAGTGGCATGGTCCTAAAGATTTCATGGCCTTTGGAGTTATCTGGTGCCTAACTTGTCTGATATGAAGTGTGTCCACCTTGTGTTTGATTTGCCCGGGGATAGATTGGGGATTGTCTTGGTGTACCAACCACACAGCTGCACAGTTAATTCCTTGACTTCTCTAGCTGAGCTACTCTCTGAGGTAGTGTTGAGATCACCTAGACTTATTGGGTGCAATCCAACACCCAAATTAAATCAGTGTCAGGCACAGCACTGAGCTGGGTGGCATGAACTCAGTTGTGCAGGTGCATTGCACGTGCAGTAGGCCATTTTGGAAGGGTCACACCAATGCCCTGTGTGGTTTGCTGTGCCAGCAGTGCACATAACCACCTGAGGCCCAGCATACTCAAACTGCACCTCATGTAGGCACAGTTTATCAGGGGGTGTTAGATTGCACCCACTGTCTTTGGTGATTTCAACATGCACTCAAAGGCTGGCCTTTCAGGGGTAGAGCACGCGATCATGGCCACCATGACAACCATGGGCCTATTCCAAATTATATTAGGTCCAACACATGAGCTAGGACACACATTAGATTTCATTTTTCGCAACAGGCCTGGAAAAATAGGGATATGCGAACGCGGTTCGAAAGTTCGGAGTTCAAACCAAACTGGAATAGTTCGGTCGACCAAACCAAACTTTCAAACTGAACTCGAATTCAATCAAACTGTTCGGTCGAATCCAAACCAGTTGAGAAGGCCAAAAAACCCAGGTTTGAATGTACAAACTCAGTTCGGAAGTTCGGAATTCGACCGAACTCAAATAGTTCGGAATTCAACCGAACTCAAATAGTTCGGAATTCGACTGTACTCAAATAGTTCGGTCGACCGAACCAAACTTTCGAACCAAACTCGATTTTTGAACCAAACAGAATTTCTGAACTCGGTTTGTTCACACATCCCTATGGAAAAAGAAGCTCCAATTATCAGGGGTGTTATAATAACATGGTTGTCATGGTTGGATCATTACCCTTTGAATGCCAATATCCCAGTCCTCCTATGTCCTTATCTGGGTGGTGGAGTGGTTAGGGTGGTCCGCCCACAGAGACTGATGAATCCGATTGGTTCCTATAACTCTGGGGATATGACCTTGACAACTGCTCTGCTGATGACCTGGTCTTCTTGTGGAATGACATCTCTCTTGACCATTGACATAGTTGCACCTAGGTTTCTGCCCCCACTGCTTTATCAGAACAGGTCCCCCTGGTTTACACAGGACTTGAGGCATTGAAGTGGGACGGTAAGTGGTTAGAGCACAGGTGGCGCTCAAATTGTGCTGAAGCCAACCAATTGCGGCATAGATAGTTTTTGAAGGACTATTCTGTGGCTATGATGGCAGCAAAGAAAGCATTCATCTATATGGGGAACCTCAGGCCCGGGGTCCAAATGCAGTCCTCAGCAACTTTTTATGTGGCCCCTTTCCAGTGCCTGGATCTGGCCCCTGGATCCAGTCTCTACCCATCCACTCTCACACACTGAAAAACTGAGCTCAGGATAATGGACCAGAAAGGACGGAATGCACACAAGGGTAGGGGACAGTTCCATGACCAAGATCTATGATCTGGGCCCTCCTTTTCTTGAACACACCCATTAAGCACCTCCTCCCCCAACCTCTATGTGGCCCTCGGAGCTTGTACTAATTTTCAATGTGGCCCCCGACACAGAAAAAGTTCCCCATCCCTGATCTATAATATCACAATCTTATCTGGCAGAACTGTTCCTGGTCACAAGGGACCTTATTAAGCTGGTTTGTCTACGCCAGGAAATGGAGTCATCCATAGCCCGCTGTGACATTTTTAAAAATTACTTTGCGACAAAAGAGACAAAATAGTAAAGTGATATCTATGTTGGTCACTGCCATTTTAACTGCACAGTCAGAGTTTTGGGTTATGGAAGCTCAGTCCTGTCCTGTTTATTTGGATCAGTTTAAATTGGTGTTGCCCACTGATTTTTATTTATTAAAAGTTTTTTACCCCACCCATCCTGCTCCAGGCAGCTCAGGGCAGCACTCATATGGGGGAAGAGCATGGAGCGATAAGGAAAGCCAGTTGTGAATTAGATCCTTTCCCGTCCTTGCTGGTGAAAGTCAGTTGGGACATGTTGGGGCCATTGTTGGCTGGGGTGGTCAACACCTCCCTATGGGAGGGGGAAGATGTTGGGTGCCCTTTAAACTGAGTGGTCCTGCACCTGCTTAAGAAACCATCTTGGATGTTGACTCCCTTGCCAGCTATTGGCCTGTCTCTAACCTTCTCTTTTTTGGAAGGTTATTGAACGGTTGGTTGCCTGTCAGCTCTGTGCTTATCTCGATGCAATTGGAATCCTGGACCCATTTCAGTCTGTTTTTCTCCTGGGTATGGCACAGACACTGCTCTTGTGGCTTTTCTCGATGATCTGTGCTATGAGATGGACAAGGGGAAGTCTACCTTGTTGATTTTGTTAGATCTTTCTGCGGCCTTTGATAAGGTTGATAATGAAGTGTTGTTGACATGACTGCACTACTGCTGAACCTGGCAGGAGTGTGCGGGACTGCACTTGAGTGGTTCCATTCTTTCCAGTCAGGGAGGTCCTAGCAGTTGTTCAATGCGTATGTGAGGCCGCTGGAAGAGGTCATTGATAGGTTTGGGGTGAGGTGTCATCAATACGCTGATGATACTCAGCTCTACCTCTCTTTTTCATCCAAACCATAGCCCTCAGTCTCGGTGCTTACCTGATATCTGTCTGCTGTTAATTAAAAAATAAAAATCTATAAACCAACTAAACAAAACACAACATGCACATGTGCAAAATGGCCACCGGGGTAGTCTGTGCATACAACCCCTATTCCAAAATGGCATTGGGAGTGCTGGTGTAATTTTGGAAAAGGGTAGCCATCTGGAATTAAAGTTTCCCCCCACACCCAACTACCCAGGGCTTGTATGTCCCCCAAACCTCCACCCCCCAGAGCCTTGAAGCGCTACTTACTGCCTGAGAGGTTTTGACCATCCTGGCCATTTTGTGCATGTGCAGTCACCCTTATCCAAAATAGTGGTGATAAAACTTTGGTTGTCAGCATTTTGGTTAAGGGTGGCAGCCATCTTTCACACACGCAAAATTGTCCTGGTGGCCATTTTGCCCATGAATAATCCAGAAGAGAGATGGTGCTGCAACGAGGGAAACCAACAGGGCCTCCATGGCAGCAGCGATGTTTCAATCAAACCCTCTGAGGCTGGTAAGTAGCACACCAGGGCCTCAGGGAATGAGTTTGGGGGGAAATACAGACCCAAAATTTAGGATCTGTAAATGGCAGGCCAATTTACGGTCTGATTTGAATTAATCTGACCTTATGGGCAGGTTCAGATTAATCCAAAATAGAAATTACCATCCCTATTAAATATTAACTATGGATCACACTCTGAAAGCTCCAATAACTTTGGAAAGCTCCAATATTGGAAAGCTCCAATAAGGTATTTGTAATGTTAAAAATTGTAAATCAGAATAAACTCATAAAAAACAAGAGAGGATTGACATTTTAGAAAAGATAAACCATCATTGTGATGCAATGTTTTATCCAGCACTGACAGGATGTTTTAAGTAACAATTTTAGGACATATTGAAACTATGAAACAAAAGTGTTGTGGCCTTGGTTGATGACCTTCACCTGTGCTGGAGTTAGACGGGGGAATTCTACTCTGTGGATTTTATATCTTTCAGCGACTTTCAATACCATTGATCATGACGTGTTGTGTCACTTGCGGGGCTTGGCTGGTGTGGGCGGAACTGCTCTTGAATAGTTCCACTATTCCTTGGCCAGGAGTTCTCAGCGGGTGGTGTTGGGCAAGTGCTCATCATCTCCCTGGATCTCCCTTGTGGAGTTCCGCAGGGTAATATTCTGTTCCCCCTCTTGTTCAGCGTGTATATGCAGCCACTGAGCAAGGTCATTCGGAGGTTTGGGATGACGTGCCATCAGTATGCTGATGATACCCAACTCTACCTCTCTTTTTCATCTGACCAAGGTCCCGCAGTCTCGGTGTACACCTGCTGCCTGATTGCAGTGGGTTACTGGATGAGAGCAAGTCTACTGAAGCTGACTCCTGAAAAGACTGAGGTGATGATGGTTTGATGGTGGTGTGCCCTGGAGGTGATTGGGACTCTTCCTATAGATGGGGTCTGGTCCCCTCTGGTTGATTGGGTTTGCATCTTTGTAGTGCTTTGGATACCTTGCTGTGCCTGTATTACCAGGTTGCAATGGTGGCCAGGAGTGCTTTTCACGAACTCCATCTGGTGAGGAGGCTGAAGCCTGTTCTTTCAGACTCATATATGGCCACTGTCATCCATGGTTTCATCACGTCAAGGCTAGACTATTGCATTATGGTCTACGTGGTGATGGTCTGTAGGCTGCACCTCGTGAAGAATGCAGTGGCTCATCTTCTTCTAGGGATGGGTCACTGAGAGCACTAACTCCGGTGCTCCATACATTGCATTGGCTGCCAATAGTTTTCTGGGACCAATTCAAGGTGCTGGCAATGTCCGTTAAAGTCCTAATTGGCCTGAGCCCCCTCTATCTGAGGGATCACCTGGCTCCCCATGTCCCATCGCAGCCTCTGAGTTTGGCTGGAGGTGCCCTCCTGGAGACTTCGGTTTTTCACCTGGTATCAACTATTAGGAGGGCATTCTCAGCCATCACACGTTTTCTGTGAAACTCCATCTGCCAGAAGGTCCACCTGTGTTCAAGCCTGGTGGTCTTGCAGATGCAATGTAAGACCATTCTGTTATGTTGGGATTTGGGCAGTGGGAATTGAATTGGGGGGGGGGAGTAGTTATGAGGGTTATGGGTGGGATAGTGGTGTGTGAGGAAGGATGGATGGGGGAAATGGGGAGGGACGTGCTATTAGGTGGTTGGGGTGGGTTGGAGATTTCAGGGGGGTTACACTGTATTTTAATGTTTATCTTTCATATGTTTGTATGTGTTGTAAGCCGCCTTGAACCTTTTTAAGGGAAGAGTGGGATAGAAATCTAAATACATACATACATACATACATACATACATACATTGAACAAATGCAGGGTATAAATGAGACGGCATGGAGCGACATGGGTGGGAGTGGATAAGACAAAACAACTAGAGGAAAGGGGAGGTTAGATAACATATACAATTGCCCTACATCTATGATCAGGTGCTGCTGATTTTCATTCTTTACTCATAGTGCATGCAAGCTACAACATCAGTTAGCATAAAGCTGGATTGCCGTCTGTCAGGGATGTTGTAGTTGTAGTCATCTAGAGTGTTGCATTGGATGACTTTCAAGGTAGGGCTGAAGCGGCAGCAGCTTTTACCACGCCACGATTCCATTCCACCATTTCGGAATTGCCCGCACCACACCACGGCTTTTCTGCCGACATTTCGCTAATTCCGCCGGGATTCTGCAAATTCGGAAACTATCAGAAAAATTGCGGAATTGTCAGAAACTGTCAGAAAACCGCTGTTCCCCTCTTTCATGGCACTGGCGGAATGGCGGAAGTAGCAAAAATGGCATGTTACTGCTATTTGTGAAGCCTGTGGAAGTAGCGGAATGAAATTAGCGGAACTGCGAAAGTAGCAGAATGTAACTAGCAGAATGAAAGCCTCTGCCACACCGTACCACTAATTGCAGAAACACTGTTTCTGGCAGAAATAGCTACTGCTGCGACTTTCCACGACAGCCCTATTTCAAGGTGCCTTCCCACGCTATGATTCTGTGAGACCCAGGTTGTAGAGTAAACACTTCTGGCTAGGGTGGCCAGATATGCAAATTTTAGAGAGAGAAAAAGGCTGTATTAGGAGAAAAAAGGCTGTATTGTTCCTAAGTGTCCTCTAAAATTTGTATCTGGCCCCTTTCTCTGGCTTGGGCCAGAAATTTGTGTCTGAGCTAGGGCTGAAACTCAATTTTTGGATTCTCGCTTTTCTTGGTGAGAATCAGGGCTATTTTGCTCATTCTTGCAAAATAGAATGAGTCACAAAACTTCCCATTTTCTCACCAAAAAAACCAGAAACTTGAGGCAGCCCTCCCTCCTCCTGGAGAGGATAAGGTACTTTGTGAGGTGCTGACCTGGCAGGGGGAGAGGAGGGTCCGGGTCTCCCCTTTCCCCCTAATAGGGAAGCACCTTGGGAAATACCCAAGGGCTCGGAGGCTTACAAAGCGCTGCCCCAGAGGAGAGAGTGCATTTCTGGAAGGCACGCAGGGGACAAGGACCCTTCCCCACATAGGGATATGAGGGAGAGGCAAATTTCTCTGAATCACTCATGTACTGTAGAAGCCAAATACATTTGAAATGGAGAGCTGATGCTCTGAAACGTATTCAGTGGTGAGTGGTGGTATACCCAAGAATAGGTATGCTTTCTTACCTTACCTTACTAAAACAAATATCCCCAGTCAATACTATATTTGACAAATTCCGCCACTTTAATTTAGATTCAGTTATGTGAATATTCAGTACTGTTTTGCCATATATTTGCTTTATGTGGTTATCTCAGTTATTTTGGCTTGTTTGCTTTGGTTGTTTCATTACTTTGGTGCTATTGAGCATACACAATAACTAAAACAAAGTAACTGAAATGCCCAGAATAACTGAACTGAAATAACCAAAATAAAAAAATAAATGAGATATGCAAAATGAAACAACCAAATAAGCATATATATAAATGATCGTTATGGTTGTGGATATCCTTTGGATATTTGGAGGGCTATTAAAATATGAATAATATCTATGAACACACAATTTACTATTCTCTTCAGCTCCATTCTTACCCCCACCTCATCAAGGTACTTGGTATGGGTCCAGGCTAAAGGAAGGTGAGCAATGTCATTGATTTCATTGGTACCGATCCCACGTACTGCAGACCGGCATGTGCAGCACACATGGTGTGCACATACATATGTGCACCCAAGCCATGCATACCCCCACCATGGGGGCCACAGTGTTTACGAAAACTGTACCACTGGATGAGCCCCATGCACACATACTCATGTGTTTGCTTGTAAATTGGGGTCATTATAAAAAAAATTTAAATGCTGTACAACGTTAGAAAATCAAAATAATGAAAGCAATTGCAGATGTCTATGACATTTTAATTATTTATTTATTTATTAAACAAACTTAATACCTCACCTCTCCCGCAACAGTGGCTTGAACAAGATGGTGGTGAGTGTGAAAAACTAAGCCATAATTCTTCTTATTATCAAAACCAAGACTTCTGGGGGCATCACTGTTTTTCATTGCCTCTACCACAGCACTTTTATCATGGTGCCCAAATACCTCTGCTTCTGCTGCTGGTGGTAATAACTGTCTGGTTGATTTTAGATGGCCAGGGAGCATCCTGGAGACCTGGATCAGGTGCATGGGTGAGCCAAACAGAAGTTTCATACACCCACAGGTTCAGCTGTGTTCAAACAGACAGTCCGGCATGTTAGAGAACAGAGCTCGCAGTCAGCTAACATGCCTTCCCCTGGTCCCTGGAAAGCCCCAGGTCAAGAACACGTGGACAAATAGACCAAATCCCTCCCCCTCCCAACCGTCCCAGTGCAGCCTAGACCTTCCACTCACTAGGCATGTGCAGCGGGCACATCATTCTTTTTCATTTTAGTTTTTGTTTACAAAAATCCCTTAGTTTTCAAGAGGTTTAGTAAATTATTCCTACCATTGGTGGTTTTTTCCCTTGTTTCCTTTTTTTTCAATTTAATACAAAATTTATAAAAATCACTGCACATTTGCAAAATGGCCACCTGACCATTCTGCACATGTGCAGTCCATTTACAAAATGGTGCTGGCACCTTTGGAAAAGGGCAGTCGATCTGTGTGTACGCAAAGTGGCCATGGCGCATGTGCAGAGTGACTGCCACTTTCCAAAATGACAATGATGCTGGAGTGCCATTTTGGGAAAGGGTGCACATGCACAGGATGGCTCCAGTGGCCATTTTGCATATATATATAGATTTTTAAATTTTTGTAACAAACATTGACACTTTTTTGTTCATTTTCATCCATTTTTGTTACCGTTGTCATCTGTTTTTGTATTTTAATTACTAAAATTAATGAAGTTTGCAAGATAAAATATTTAGGAAAGAAAGAAAGAGAGGAGTAAAAGACTGTTTTGTATAATGTATAATGTATTATTATTATTATTATTATTATTATTGTAGCCCCAGAGAGGGTTGGTGCAGAGGCCCCCTCTAGTGGTGTAAGTGGTGACTAACCACTCACAGGTTCATGAGCCTGCTATTCTCAGAGCTGAGGGACTCGGGTCTTTTGACTTAGAGGATAGACGCTCATGCAGAAAAGAGCTGAGGTCTTCAGTTCAAAACCCCAACCTTGCCAGAGTACACAGGGTTACATTTGGTGCCCAATGTGGGGTTTGAACTGTGTGAACCTATGAAGCTCAGGGTTGCTAGGGATGTGCAAATGCGGTTCGGAAATCCGGAGTTCGGACCGAACTCGAATAGTTCGGTCAACCGAACCGAACTTTTGAACCGAACTCAAATTCGACTGAACTGTTTGGTCGAATCCGAATCAGTTTGGAAGGCCACAAAACCTGGGTTTGAATGTATGAACTCGGTTCAGAAGTTCGGAATTTGACCGAACTCAAATAGTTTGGTTGACCAAACTGAACTTTCGAACTGAACTTGATTTTCGAACCGAACCGAATTTCCGAATTCAGTTCTGTTTGCACATCCCTATGGGTCGCGCTTCCTCTGTTGGGGGGGGGGGAATGTGTAGCCACAGAGAGGGCTGGTGCAGAGGCCCCCTCTAGTGGTGTGGGTGGTGAGCCTACTATTCTCAGAGCTGAGGGACTCGGGCCTTTTGGCATAAAGGATAGAGGCTCATGCAGATGGAGCTGAGGTAACCAGTTCTAAACCCCAACCCTGCCAGACCAGACAGGGTTACATTATTATAAGCGTTTATATAGTGCCAGTGATGTACCTGGCGGTTTACAAAAAAACAAGATAGACATGGTCCCTGCTAGAGGGCTTACAATCTAAAGACAGGGGGAGGGGAGACTGGGAAGGGGGAACAGAGGGAGAGACAAGGAATGCAACCGTCATGAGGATGCGAGAACTCAGGTACACATTCTTGGCTTGGTTACAGTAAATTGGGAGTTTACAGATAGCAGGTGGGGGGTAATCCTGGGTGGGGATGTTTAGCAGGAGTTAGGAAGGGCAGAGCGGATGAGGTGGGTTTTGAGGAGTGACTTGAAGGTGCGGATAGTGGGGGCAAGGTGGACGAGGTCAGGGAGGGAGTTTCAGGCATGCGGAGCAGCAAGGGAGAAGGGACAAAGGCAGTTGGGGGAGCAGGGGAGACATGGGAGGGTGAGGGGGGGATATGATTTTTTTATATAAAATAATCTTTTTTCCCTCACTATGTTTCCTAAATATTTAACCTCCAAGCTTCATCCCATTCTACAAGATGTGTAGATGGATTGTACAAACATGAAATACTATAGATGATGATTGTTCTGAAACCCGGTACTCAGAAAGCTTCAGAATTTACTGGAGATTCCATTCCACAGTTCTGAATTTCCAAGTTATGAAGTTCTGGGTACTAAGGCCAGTCCCCAGAAAACTTTGGACAACTTCAACGTCTCGATCGAATGCTGGCACCATTGCACACATGGCTGGAGTGACACAGATGGTTGACCCTAGCTTCTCTGAACTAGGAAACAAAACTTAGTGCCATATTTGGTAGGAAGGGGGTATGGGAGGGGACAGTTGAGTGAGTGATGGACAAGCCACAGGACAGGTTTTAATTGGCTGATGGGCAAAATCAAAGTGGCTGTACAGCCATTTTCTATTCTCTTTGGTGAATTTGGCTGTGTGCTACACTGCTGATCTGTACATAACTAGCTTGGTGGTGATGGGTACCTGACCTGGCATGGCATGGCCTGCATAGAGGGGCAATGCTGGGGGGTGGGGGTTACTTTTTTCCACCATGCCATGATTTTTATAAAAAAAATAAGTTGGTGCCACACTGCTCCTGCCTCCTGCTTGGCACCATGAGTCCCAAGGAATTTCTGCCTTGCTCCACTTCCCCTGTCCTGTCCTGTCCATATACTAGGGGCAATTCTGGGGGTTGCCAACAGTGCCAAATATACAAAAGTTTAAAGCTTGCAGTCACTTTTGTTACTGCTTGCATTGCTTGTTGGAAAGTTGGCACCATAGAAGCTAGAGAGGGATCACTTAATTTTTGCTATGGTTTTTGTAGCCACTGTGACTTTACTTTGTCTGTGGGTTCAACTTAGCCAAGATGTGATTGACTGCTAAGCAGGGGCACAGGGAGATATACTTTCTGTTTAAAATAATGTGGTGTGTGAGGAGGGGGCTTACCTTGCATAGGTGGACACTGGGCAGACACAATAGAGTCTTTGTCTGTGGGGGTGTGGGTGAATGTCTGATTTCTTTCTTGTGGGTGTTATAATTATATCTACTGGGCTGTTTTTTTTTTTAATTTTTGAATGCAGTTGTTGCACTTTTGTCTTCTTATCTTGAGTGATTGTCCCACTCTTGCTAGCCTGATTTTCTGGGCACTGCTTGCATAATGATTTTAAAGTGGGTGCACTGCTGATGGTGGGCCATACTGTGGGTACACTACTGCTGACTTTTTAAAAATGTCTGCATGCAGTTGCACTTTTGTTGATTTGTCTTCTTGAGCAATTGGTCCAAGTGAAGTTCTAAGTTCCAGGGATTTCTGAGGCTGAAGTTCCAAATTCAGAATTCCAGGTCCTCAGAAAAATTTCTGAGTTTCAGCCGAGTTTTGGAACTTGATCCGAGTACTCGGATGGCCTTTTCGGTGTAGCCCTGGTATTTGTCCTCCCTTTTTTTGATGTTCATTAATTTCCTCACAAATGTATCGGATCGATTCACATGCTTAAAGTTAGCCATTCCCTTTGGAACTTTATGGGTCTCTACGGTTTAGCTCACCAAGGCATTCACATTCTGGATACTGGAGGGACTACAGGTATGGTTCAACTAAAACATGTCCCAGGTTCTTTAATTTCATGTTTCCTATTCCAAGTTGACCCATATTTTTCATTTCCTATCAAAATCATTCATAGACCCATATTGGATAAAAAGGGAGTTTTTGAACTGTTGCCTCCCCACCCCAAATGGAGAACATGATAAATTAGGTCCAGATCTGGTATGGTGGATATTTGATATGTTTGATTTTTTTTTATTAATAACACTTTTAAAATTAATACTCCCTCCTTGTTGCATGATGCTTTGATGCAGTAACTTGAAATGTCTAAAACGCTAAATGAGGCAGCTGGTCTGAAGATAATTCTGTACTTACTGAGAAAATGGTTTGCTTAGCAACAGAAATAAAGTTCAGAGAACAACTTCTACAATTCTAGGATTCTCTTCTTCCCATGTTTTCCTATATTACTTCTCCTGGTCAACACAGGCGTATATTTGGAAGGTTTCACTAACTGCCATAAAAAGGAAATCTGGTATATTATTCAAGTTTTGTTAGCAGTATAAGATGACCTGCAGTCGATTCAAATGAAATACAATTAATGAAAAGCAGATATCAACTGAAATTGCTGTCCAGCTGCCAGAAGCACAAATGAGACTGCAGTTAGTACAGCTCTTCCCTTTGGAGGAATGTGACAAATAAGTGTGTCAGTTTATCTGACAATAGATTGGAGAACAAGCTACAAAATTAGAGACAATACACATTTTTAACATAATGATTCTGGAGTTCAGAAACAAGAATATGAAATATATTATTTTGTTCTAATAGACAACTTCCTGTTGTCCCTATTTTGATTATACCAAGTAATTTTCAAGGTCACCGTACTGATCAGTTTTATTGGACAGGATTTCCCTAAGTTCTCTGTTTCTATTTAGAGGTGTACTGAGGTTTATCTTAAGTATGGTGAATACAATCATTTCCAACTTGCTAGTCTAACAAAAGGACTTATAAAGGTTCACATGTCTTCAGGAAAACCATTTCACAGTACATTAACAGTGTTTATATAGGACTCAATTACAGCACAGCATCTGACAGGCTATGTATGCATTCTTCAGTCAGTCTGGCTTCAAAATCAAATTGGTCAATGAAAACATAAGACTGGGGCTGTTCCAAGTATTTAATCATAAATGTGACCGTGCTTAGAGAACAGTTTTTGGAAATCATTATGATTTAATNCGGAAGTAGCAAAAATGGCATGTTACTGCTATTTGTGAAGCCTGTGGAAGTAGCGGAATGAAATTAGCGGAACTGCGAAAGTAGCAGAATGTAACTAGCAGAATGAAAGCCTCTGCCACACCGTACCACTAATTGCAGAAACACTGTTTCTGGCAGAAATAGCTACTGCTGCGACTTTCCACGACAGCCCTATTTCAAGGTGCCTTCCCACGCTATGATTCTGTGAGACCCAGGTTGTAGAGTAAACACTTCTGGCTAGGGTGGCCAGATATGCAAATTTTAGAGAGAGAAAAAGGCTGTATTAGGAGAAAAAAGGCTGTATTGTTCCTAAGTGTCCTCTAAAATTTGTATCTGGCCCCTTTCTCTGGCTTGGGCCAGAAATTTGTGTCTGAGCTAGGGCTGAAACTCAATTTTTGGATTCTCGCTTTTCTTGGTGAGAATCAGGGCTATTTTGCTCATTCTTGCAAAATAGAATGAGTCACAAAACTTCCCATTTTCTCACCAAAAAAACCAGAAACTTGAGGCAGCCCTCCCTCCTCCTGGAGAGGATAAGGTACTTTGTGAGGTGCTGACCTGGCAGGGGGAGAGGAGGGTCCGGGTCTCCCCTTTCCCCCTAATAGGGAAGCACCTTGGGAAATACCCAAGGGCTCGGAGGCTTACAAAGCGCTGCCCCAGAGGAGAGAGTGCATTTCTGGAAGGCACGCAGGGGACAAGGACCCTTCCCCACATAGGGATATGAGGGAGAGGCAAATTTCTCTGAATCACTCATGTACTGTAGAAGCCAAATACATTTGAAATGGAAAGCTGATGCTCTGAAAAGTATTCAGTGGTGAGTGGTGGTATACCCAAGAATAGGTATGCTTTCTTACCTTACCTTACTAAAACAAATATCCCCAGTCAATACTATATTTGACAAATTCCGCCACTTTAATTTAGATTCAGTTATGTGAATATTCAGTACTGTTTTGCCATATATTTGCTTTATGTGGTTATCTCAGTTATTTTGGCTTGTTTGCTTTGGTTGTTTCATTACTTTGGTGCTATTGAGCATACACAATAACTAAAACAAAGTAACTGAAATGCCCAGAATAACTGAACTGAAATAACCAAAATAAAAAAATAAATGAGATATGCAAAATGAAACAACCAAATAAGCATATATATAAATGATCGTTATGGTTGTGGATATCCTTTGGATATTTGGAGGGCTATTAAAATAT
>QEPC01002197.1:140682-158971 GCA_003113815.1 Sphenodon punctatus | reverse complement strand
AAACAAAAAGCCAGGCTGGGCAGGGTGGGTGGGGGGTGTCCCCCCTTCCACCCGCGCAGCCTGGACTCGGGGAGGTTTTTTTTAAAAAAAACTGTTTTGCTGGGGCTTTAATTTTTTTGACATTGCAGCCATTTTTAAATGGCTGCAATGTCAAAAAAACCGGTACACCGAAATCCGGTACCGGGGCCGGATTACCGGGTCGAATCCGGTAATGCCGGTACGCCCGATACCGGCATTATCGGATACCGGTAGATCCGGAATTCCCACCCCTAGTAAACATGACATTAAGAACAAAATGAGTCCCCATTCATACTTTTATCGTTACTTTTTACAAGAAATAGCATTTGCTTTCACAGTATTTATCATTTCTTCCACTAAAAACAAGATGGTAGCCTAATTTCCTTGTGGGCACCCAGAAAAAAAATGGAAACATTTTTTTTGGAATTTCAATACTTAAAAACATATTAAGAAGTGCCATACTGGCTCAGACCAATGGTCCATCTATCCCAGCATCCCGTCTCTGACAGTGGCCAATCACAGTGGCTTGGGAGAAGCACCCAACAGGTCAAAGCGGGGAATCAATTCCCTGTTGTTTTCCCCCAGCTCCCATCATGTTCCCTCATCCTGTCTGGCTAATAGCTGCTAATGAACCTATCTTCCAGAAACTTGTCCAAACCTCTTTTAAACTCAGCTATAGTACTGGCTCTTACCACAGCCTCTGGCAGTAGATTCCACAACTAGGGATGTGAGAACAGAACCGAGTTCAGAAATTCGGTCCAGTTCGAAAAATCGAATTTGGTTTGATCGACCGAACTATTTGAGTTCGGTCGAATTCCAAACTTCCAAACCGAGTTCATACATTCAAAACTGGGGTTTTTGGCCTTCTGAACTGGTTCGGATTCGACTGAACAGTTTAGTCGAACTCGAGTTCAGTTTGAAAGTTCGGCTTGGTTGACCGAACCATTTGAGTTCAGTCCGAACTTCCAAACTGCGTTCGCACATCCCTATCCACAACCCAATTACACGCTGAGTGAAAAAATATTTTCTTTTATGTGTTAAACTTGCCACCCATGAATTTCTTGGAGTGTCGCCTAGTTCTAGTACTAGCTGAGAGGGTAAATAATTGCTCCTTGTTTATTAGTTCCACACCACCCATGATTTTATAGACTTCCTCTCAGTCATTTCTTCTCCAAACTGAAGAGCCCCAACCTACCAAGCCTCTCCTCATATGGGAGCCCTTCCATGCCCGTGATCATTTTTGTTGACCTTCTCTGTACCTTTTCTAGTTCAGCTATGGTTTTTTTTAGAAGGGGCGACCAGAACTGCACACAATATTTGAGGTGCGGTCACACCATTGATTTGTGTAGAGGCATTATGACATCCTCAGTTTTATTCTCTATCCCCTTTCAAATAATTCCTAACATAACTTGTTGAACCAATTTAGAGAGGTTTCCCAAAATCTACCAAAATATTTCACAAAATGACACAACTGCATATAGTATCAGTGCATGGGTTAATTGATAAGTGATCATTCTTAAAAAGGTCTAAGAGAAGGCAAGGGCAGCTGTTGTGTGCAAGTTGAGGTGAAGGTACTAGAAATCCTGGTCACTGTCTGTTCAGGATGGGAACTTTCTGTGACCAAGAAATCTATATAGGAGCCTCTAGCTAATCAGGAGCCTTTGAGAGTGGAACCTGGTAATGGTGGTGGAGTGATGGACTAAGGCTTTCATCAATAGAAGTTGATCCAGTTAATGATATCATCTGAACTACTTTATCTTCAGAAATTTAGGCTCTATTTACATGGTGCGGGGAGGTCAGTGTTTGTGCCAATCCATGTGCAGTGGGTGGGGGGAGGGTGCTGATGGGCACACACTGGTGCACACCAACCTCCACCCACCTCCACCCATTGCACATGCATGGAGCAATTGCCATTTTTGCCGGTTGCTCCATGCATGTGCAATGGGTAGAGGTGGGTGTGCATGCATGTTTACACGAACGCACATGCACACCCACCCCCCACCTGTAGATTTTACACAAGACTCACCCACGAATTAACACCTAGATTTCTGGGTGTTCATGCAGGCATGCCACCCTTGTAAAAGGGGTCAAAGTAATAATAATAATAATAATAATAATAATAATAATAATAATGTTATTGCAAGAAATTTTAACAAATGAGCCAAACCACAATTATAGAATAAGAGCAAAATTAGGGTGTTTTCATTTTAATCCACCCAATGTCCTCTGTAGTATGCTAACTTTTCATTTGATTTTTTTATTTATTTATTTATTTAAAAACTTGTTCGCCACCCCAAGCTGCCCTTGGGCAGGAGGGGCAGGATACCACACACACAAAAATTGAACAATTTAAAAAAACCAAATAATAAAACTCACTCTCCCTCCCAAACCCTACCCCCACCCTCCCCCTTGCCAAAAGCCTTGCGGAACAGCCAGGTCTTACACAAACGCCAAAAAGACAGGAGGGTGGGGGCCTACCGAGCCTCCTCCAGGAGTGAAATCCACAGCATGGGGAAAGCCACTGAAAAAGATCTCACATCAGTGGCCACCTGTCTCACCTGAGAATCCTCTGAAAAGGCCCCCACGGACGATCTCAGGGGTTGCACGGGCACATGGGGAGTGAGGTGATCCCACAGATAGGCAGGACCCAGGCTGGGAAGGGCTTTGAAGGTCAAAACCAGCACCTTGAACCTAGCCTGGTGCTTTATATGCAGCCAGTGCAGAGCCCGGAGCACAGGTGTCATGTGCTCCCTGTGACCTGCCCCAGTAAGGAGATGGGCCGCGGCATTCTGCACCAGCTGCAGCCTCTGGACCAGCTCCTCGGGCAGCCCCACGAAGAGCGCATTGCAGTAATCCAGCCTCGAGGTGATGAAGGCATGGATGACAGTGGCGAGGTCAGAGTCTGAGAGATACATCTGAAGCCGCCGCACAAAATGTAACTGCCAAAATGCACTCCCCGCCACGGTCACAATCTGAGATTCCAGACTGAGCCATGAATCGAGGAGCACGCCCAGATTCCGTATCTGCGAGAGCATGGTAAGGCGACCCCCTCGCCCCCCACAAGAGGAGATTCAACCACTCCCAGGACCCCCAAGCCCTCACCCACCAACATGACCTCCATCTTGTCAGGATTCAGTCACAGATGGCTCAACCTCATTCAAGCCCCCACAGCTGACAGGCACTGGGACAATAAAGAGACTGCATGGCCTGGGTCGATGGAAAAAGAGAGGTAGAGCTGAGTGTCATCAGCATACTGATGCCACTGCATGCCCTGAAAGCCTCTCATGATGTCCCCTAACAGCTGCATATAGATGTTAAGCAAGAGGGGGGACAGAATGGCACCTTGCAGGAATCCACATGTGAGGTCCCGGGGGGGGGAGATGTACACTCCCCCAAGACCACCAGGTGAGTTCTCCCGGCCAGAAATGAACTAAACCAATCCAAAACCATCCCACCAATCCCATCACATCCTGCAGGCAAGTCACCAACACCTCATGATCAACTGTGTCGAATGCAGTCGAAAGGTCTAGCAAGACCAGTAAGGTCTGACGACTCTGGTCCAACACCAGACGGAGATCATCAACCAAGGCCACCAATTTATTTCTCAGCTGGGAACCATTCAGGTGGGAGTAAAAGATTGCTGGCAAAGAATGTACTTATAGTATTTTAGCAGCATGGATGCAAAAGACAAGAAGACAGTATCAAGGTAAGAGATATGAAATATGTACAAGAAGGAGTTTTTAACTGACATATTAAACAAAGAGAAAAGTAACTAAGATGTTCACTTCCAATAAAGTGTTTACATTCCAAACACTACCAATAAAATACGCGTTTCAGAAACAGGTTACTTTTAAGAAATGGAGTGATCCTATAGCAATTGGACAATAGAAAAGTCAGAGGGGGATTACACAAGAAAATTTCTAAAGCAGAGAATGCTTAGTTGCTATTGACTGGATATTGTTTGACACTGAAAAGTGTATCCCAGCTACCACTTATAAGGAGTCTGTGGTTAGAACCATGAATAAGCGGCTGTAGAATAGAGACGACTATGGATACAAATTTTAAAGCAATCAAATAGCTCAGAATGAACACAATGTGTGGTTTTTCAGCAGTGCTAACAATGCTATAACAACACCTTCAAGAACGTTATTGAAATAACTTCCACATACATCATCAGGAAAAGCAAAACAGTCAGACTTTTCATCTCCTTCAGGTTTACGGGAGAGAAGTGCAATATTTAGCTGGATTGCTACCTGTCACAGAGCAAGTGCATCCACATTATATATTGTTTTTGGAGAAGGAATTGGCAGTCCTTCAGTTCTAAGATATATACAAATAGCTATCAGGATTTATTGGTGTCAAAATAGAACAAAGTAAAACCTGAGCACAAAATATCAACCAAGACAAAGAAAAAAAACCCTCTAAAATCATACTCCCCCCCCTTCCAGTTTTTCTTTCAGAACATTATTCATCCTCCAACTTTTTGGGCCTCTGTAGCAAAGTCTGTTCCATCAACTGCTGTAAGGAATGCTATTATTGGCAATAAAAGCTAAGCAGCTTGGTAAATGGAGGAGGAAAATAATCTTCCATTTGCCAGAAGCAACTGGGTTAACATGAGCTTGTGTAACACACATTTTTTATATTGGACACAATGGGAGTTTTTCTTCAATTAAGATGGAAGAACTCTGAGAAAAAGCAGGTGTAATTTAGCATAGCCCTATGTACAACAGGTGAGGATCTGACCCAAATGAGTTCTGCTATTATGGGAAAGAGATTTTTAAAATATCTTGTAAAAGATTTTTCACAGTGAGGAAGGGATACATTTTTCTATGAAACATATTGGGTTCTTGGGAAATAAAAGTTGAATCACGTAATTCCATCAGTGAATCACATAATTCCATAAGGAAAAAAAAGAAAGAATTGAAAACATCTTATTGCAAAAATGTTCATGAAATATTTGGCTAATAATGCAGTGGATTTTCTGTTCCACAGAACATTTCAAATCCCCAACAAGACTTTTTGCTATAAATCAAGACAAAAATGAGGTGTTTTTAACCAAACTAACTGCCATAGATGTTGATGTGGATGAGGAGGATGTTTTTCAATTTGACTACATGAGTTTAAAATAGGATCTGTGGAAGTAAGGCCCTTTTCGCACATCACTCTAACACTGATAAAATGGGTGTTACATTTGATTTAAAATGTTGAAGGGTACCCATAGAACACACCTGCAGTCCTGAAACATGTATAATAAAACGCAACACCCATTTTATCAGTGTTAAATTGTCTGTGTGAAAAGGGCCTAAATCTTCAGAAAGTATGAAGAAATTTCTTTATTAGGTCCCAAATTAAAAAAGATACTCAAGTAACTTACAAAGAAATACAATGCCATAAACAAAATAGAGTATGTACAAAATATCATAATATGTATAAAAAGAAAAAGATATTGATAGAGGCTTACCGCACTCATAGATTCAGCAAGATGCAGCAAAGAATAAACAAAGTTGCACAAGCATCCTGGTCGGTATGCCAACATTGTAGGCCCAGGACTGAGTTACTGGAATCATGACCAATGCATTTATTGTGACTTGATCAAGGTTTGCAGGCCTTTCTCAGAGCAAAAAACCAGATTGTGCTTACAGCAAAATAGAAGGCCTTGACCTTTAAAGCCCTAAATGGCTTGGGGCCCATATATATTTATTATACAGTATATTAGTATTATTTATTAGTAATAATAAAATAATAAATGGCTTGGGCCCCATATACCTTTCAGAAACCCTCCTACGCTAGAGAGAGAGTCCAAAATAACTTGGTGAACCCATGTTTTATGACCATTGAGGCTCTTCTAACAGATTCTTGGATATTCTAACCAATTTGGCTTAGACTCTTGCTGCTATCATCAATCATCACCACCACCACCACCTAATATCCAATCAAATTATCCACAGACACCGCCTCCCCACCGCAGACCCGCCCAAACACTCAGTGGTGGGTGGGGGCATTCATGTAAAAAGGGCCATTGTTTCTCTTTTTTAAACCCACAAAGAAAAAATAACTCTTTTCTGCTATGCTACCAAAACCTTACATGCACTCTTGCTAACCTATGAAATCTTGAACCACCTACTAAGATGATTGGGTTTTTTTCTTTTCATTTTGGAAGGGCAAAATGCAATAGCAAGGTTTTAAACCAAGGAAACACCATTTTGAAATAGAACTTTTCCTTAAACCAAAGCACCTCACAATAAGGGCCACTTTTAAGAAACGGAAACATTTGGGTTAAAGTAAAAAAAAAATATATAACAGCTGAATTCAAAAAAATCACAATAGCATGCAGAACTACATTATTTCAGACCCACTCTTTTTTCTCTTTTCTTTTTTTTTTAAACCACAGCATTTTCTTCAGCTTTCAGTTGTCTGCACACTAAGGTGATCTAAGCCTTAGCATGCTACTTAAATAGTTCTTACTTAAATAGACAAATTATTTAAATACCAGTGGCGGCTGGTGGGTTTCAAGGCTGGTGAGGCGCAGGGCAGGGCCAGAAGTGGGAGGGGACAAAGGTAGGCTGGACCTGTCCAATATGAGGCGAGGCCAGCAGTGCACATGCAAACATAGAGCAAGCAAAGCAAGCCATCTTAAGCCAACAATATTATGTGAAGTCTTTAGCACACCACAAAAGCAACAGCATGGAGTTCCACTTGTCCCCAAAACATGCTACACAGTTTTGTTGCAATGTAAAAGGCATCTTCTGCAAACAGAGCGGGAACATTCATGCAAAGACTAGCCATTAGTGAACCAACATATGGAATGGTGGCCTTCTTGCAGCAGAAAAGACTTGAAACTGACACTGTAAAAGGGTCATTTTAAGTGCAGCGAACATTCCAGCAAAGATTAGAAAACCTTCCAGCCATTCCCCTCCAACCCCCTCCCCAAACAATCAGAAAGAAGACAATTAGAGGGCATTCAGATGTGTCTTTAAATCGCACAGCTGCCTCGGTGGCATCGTGCGATTTAAAGAACCCCACACTTCCGGGTTGGTGTGAATGCGGTGAGTGCTCACATTTCCACCTAGCCCGAATGTTTGGAGCACGGTTTGAAAAGCTGCTCGGAGCAACTTTTCAAACCGCGCTCCAAACATTTGGACTAGGTGGAAATGTGAGCACTCACCGCATTCACACCAACCCGGAAGTGCGGGGTTCTTTAAATCGCACGATGACGTCGAGGCAGCTGTGCGATTTAAAGACACGTCTGAATCCGCCCTTAGACAGGGTCTCACACAGGGTGAAAAACTAAAACAGCAAGGGCCAAGAAAATATTTTAAAGAATAGGAGGCGAGGCAACACAGTCCTTCCAACTGGGCTCACAAAATTAGTAATTACCCCTGCCTGTAATGCATGGGGGTGGGGAGAGAGAGAAGAGGACAAAAGGAAGCACAAGCAAACAAGCAATGTACAGGATATCAGGGCAGAGGGGTTGGGTTTTTTAAAAACTTACCAGGTTTCTGAAAGGATGAGACCTCTTGATCACTCTAGTCTGACTCTGATAGCCACCTTCTGTTGTTCTTCCCTCCAAACAAGGAGGCCAGGGACTCCAAACAAGTCCTCAGCATCTCCCCACTTGTAAAAACAGAGGGGGGGGGAGGAATGCTCTCTTTCTCTCTCTTCCCCCTCTCCTCCAGTGACCTAAGGAGGGAGGAACAAAGAAGAGTGAGCTCTTTCCCGCCCTCCTCCCACTCTGGTAGAGGGGCCAGGGGGAGAAAGAGGAGCTATGGGGTGGCCAGAGCATTTAGAAAAGGCACCCTGACACGCCCCTTATGCCTTGCTGATTGGGTGGGTTTCTGCACATGGCACTCCCTCCCCAATCCCCCAGAAAACACTGCAGTGCTTTTCTGGGCTGATGCCCAGCGCATGCTCCCTGAGGGCTTGGGGGAGATCCTCTAAGTCCCCATCTCCCTTTAGCTCTCTGGCCAGTGAGTGGAAAGCAAGAGGAAGGGGGGACCAGCAGCAGGAGGAGGATGTGTGTCACCTATCCCTCCTCCCCTTGCAGGCTTTGTTTACATATGACTCATGGGTTCTCCAGGATGAGAGTTAAAATGTAAACAAAGCCTTCAGACAAGCAGGGAAACTGACAGCGCTGCCACTGGATCAGCTGAGGAGCAGCTCTGGCTCCCCAGCAAGTATGGGGGGGACCCCTGAGGGGCTTGGAAGCCTTGGGAGGGCATCTGCCCCAATGCCCTGGGGGAGGGGCCGCCACTGATATTTACACAACTGAACTCCTGCAACCACAGAACATTGCTTTTCTTGTTCCACTCTGGGCTAAAACTAAGCTCTGGCTCTTGGAACAGAGCTACATTCATGCTTTCATATCTATGGCCCTTTATACACGTATGGGGGTGGGTGGCGGGATGGTTGTTTTGGTGTGGTGAGTGGAGGTAGGTGGGTGTCCCTTTTCATGGACATATACCTACCTCCACCCATCTCCACTCACGGGGCCTCCTCTGGTTTTCTGGAGGACTCTGTGGGTGGAGGTGGGTGGAAATGGGTGGGTGATGGATGGAGGTGGGAGTTGCATGGGAGCGCACATGCCCCTCCATCCATCCCACTCGGTGTTCACACAGACGAACACCAAGTAGTCACCCATCTCCCCCTACCCACTGCCAGCCGTTTACATGGATGCCCCCCTCTGCACACCCACCCAAACACCGAGCCCGGGGGTGGGGGCAGCTGTGTAAAAATTGTCTATATCTTATTGTGTTTTTGTATGTGAGAATTATCCTTAAACTTTAAGGTTAAAAATATCTGTTCCAGAACTTAACACATCATTCCCAAATCTACTCTAAATCACCTGTTCAGAGCACTTGAGAAAGAGAATTCACTGGAACTAGGAGCAGTAGGCTTTCTAGCTTCCTTCAAGTCTCTCCAGAAGGCTATTTCATTATGCCAACAATTTAGTCTGAGAGCTGAACTGAGTTACTTCCTTCAATTATTTACAAATCCAGTTCAAAACACCTACAGTAGCTGACAACGGGTGTTTTTTTTCAGATGTGACATTGGGCCGCTTTGCCACCATATTGCACACTTTTGCCTGCCCAGAACCTCAGTGCACAGTCACAAAAGTTTGTGGGCTCCCAGATGTTAGCATGGGTTGATCTGTTGCCACTCCAGACTTCGTGTCAGATAACCCGGGTCGTGATTCTGGGAGATTGCCAAGGAATGGCCTGTGCCAAGACTAGCATGATTGGGCAAAAGTGAGGAAATTTGTGCTGTCACATTAGTTCATGCTGATGCCACCTGGGGCAGAGTGTGTTGCATCATGATCACAGAAACCCACCAGAAAGGAGTAAGAGTGGTCAAACCAGCAGTTGCCCAGCAATGTCCCAACAACCAGACCACATCAAAGATTTTAAAAGACACAAAAACAAAAACGAAAATGTGTTGACCAGAACTGCTACCGAACCCACTGGCTAGTGCCCAGAGCTCCACCATGACCACTGGGAGAAATGCAGCAGCAGCAGCAGCAGCAGCAGCAGCAGCAGCAGGAGGGTGGGGAGACAGCCATTGCCAACCAAATCAGCAGGGACTGACACGTGCCTCCTTTCTCACCATGTTCACAGGCACCCAATCCCACCCGAGCCCAGAGCAGTCCCAGGTCCCCAGCACTGCCATAGAATGCTGCACCCACAAGAAAGGGGTCCCCTGGTGCCACAAGGAGACCCTGACCATCACCCCTAGAGGGATGAGGAGATGCAGAGAGAGCTCTTCACCTCCCACCAGAATGAGTGGGTGCTCCAGCAGATTGCCAAGCAGATGGCTGCGGCTGGATAATATCAGGACTCTGTCCCAGTGCTGACTGAGGACCAGGGAGCTGAGGAATGGTACAAGGTCATAAAAGATAATAATAACTGGTCCAGGCATGGGCCCAGAACCACTCCCTACATACAGCTCCTTGAGAAGTTCCTCTTGCATGTGGGGTCCACTTTGGTCCCATGTATAGTCCCATGGAGGTCTCAGAGACCTGCAACCAGCTTGTATGTCCACGCACCCTGATTGAGCTGGCAGGACCCACTTGTTCTGGCACACACCCCCTTTCTGAGGAGGAGGCTGGCCCCGCAGGAGCACCCCCAGTGATGCGCAACCAACCACCTGCCAGCCAGCTAGCCTCTGACTTGGAGGGGTTGCACACCAACACCATCCTGATCCTCATCACCTGTCGCCCTGAAGAGGAGAGTCAGCCCTCCAAATGGCACAGGTGGAGCTGGAGTGGACAGCAGACACAGGGTCAGAGCTGAGCGGTGAGAGCAATGGGGGGGGGGGGCACGTAAGCATGGAAAATGGGAATGGGACAGAAAATTAGAAAGAGAAAATTATCCCAACATCAGTACTATTATTTTCCCCATCAATAGGTGTCCAGGATGAGAGCAGTAGAACATCAAGGAAGCCAGGGATGGTCACGAACCCTTTCTTGAAGGCAGGCAAAAGAGGAGGTTGAGAGGACGGCAAGGCCGGGGCATAGGATACACCTCTCAGTGAGGGGCACCTAGGACAAAGTGTTTGACATGGTAGCCACCAACGGTAATCCCCTGAGATTTGCTTCCTTCACAGGTTTTCCAGAGCACCAAGGTAACAGCCCCAATAGCCCCAAGAAAAGAACCTCCCTTCAGATACAGGTAGGAACAGGAGGTCATTGCAAGGGTGCCATGCCAGATAATGGAGGGGGGAGTTAAGCCTGTGGAATCTACAGTGGTACTCAACTTGATTCGTGCTGGAGATCTGGGTGGCAGAAGCGGCAGCGAGGGGCTTAGGTGGAGACATTGGTGGCAGCAGGAAGCTGGAGCCAGGGACTAGGAAAGGGGGATCTGGACAGTGCCTTTAATAGGCTTGCTGAATGGAGGAAGGAGGGTTTTGTGCCAGTGCGGGGGCTGGAAGAAAGGTGATTGCCAGAGCAGGAGGAGGCACGGTGAGCCGCAGGAAAGGCTTTTGTGACAGGGGAAGTCGGGTCGCAGGAAAGGTTCTTGTGGGCTGCATGTAACTGTCGGGTTGTATGTTGTGCAGCCCTGCTGTAGATGGATTCCCATGGTCACCAACCACACTGGTATTGAAGGCCATTGTCGCACAACCTGTATACTGTGCACTGAAGGTGGGGTGTGGCTCCCCACCTTGTGGAACAATACACAGACATTAACAAAACAAACCACAACAGGCAGTAAAACATGATATCATACTAATAAAGAATTCTGTGCACCCACAGCAGGGGGCATCCTCCACAGCTGCACGCAAACATTGCCTGGCACCCCTGGCACTACCTCCACCCCTAGCAGGCTGGGATGGCTGCAATGGGGACCCATAGCATCTGACCCCAAGACTCCAGGCAAGTCTGAACGGACTGCAGCAGAATCACAAAGTTTTAGGCACCATGTTCCATGGCTTCCCATGGATGACAGATCCAATACCAAGACAGCCCAACATTTAAAACTTAGAATAATAAACACAAGCCTTTTCCCAATCAGAAACTTGCCACATTGCTTTGCCTTACTTTCATTCCTACAAAGGCTATGAGCTCCTTTTACATTGACCTCATAGTTCTGCATAGAGGTTATCTTTAATTGCTGTAGGAAATAATATGCAAGTAACTATCAAAGTGCCCGATAGTGCCTCACAGAGGTTAATTTATTATCATTTATTTAATTTCCATAACCATTTTCAAATGACAAAACAAAGAAGGAAAATGAGGGAGGGAGGCGCTTTTTTTTAAAAAAAGTGAAGTTCTTAGAAATTATATCACTTGAATTCTTAGTATATAAGTTTCATAACTAAACAGACTGATAGCCTAATAGAGACCTTCCCTTCTCTTTCCCATTTAGCATACCTTCTTTTAACAGATAACAGTTCTTTTAATGATTAATGATTTTTGTGACTATTACAACTAAAACCTCTGGAGAACAGCGTTACCTTCGGCAGAAAATGCTTCTTTAGCAAGGATGTTAATTTGACTCTGATTAAATCAAACCCTGGGCATTGTTCTGTATGAAATTATTTTGCTTGACAATGGAATGTTCCAATTATAGTGTAACTCCTTCAAAATAGCATCTTTCTTGCAAAAATGAATTCTGTACTGATGGGCCGATGAAGTTCACTTTTTGAGCCATCTCCTGAGAAGTGTTGAGAGCCCTTAGTGTGGCTGAACTTGCTGAAACATGGGGTGTTTTCAGATGTGAAGAGATCACAGTGAACCACGCTGAATACCTACATGTGGTCACTGTGCCCTGCACGTCTGTTCGGCGGCCTCCAGATGTTCGCCACGCTGAATACCCACATGGGGTCAATTTCAACCACGCTTCCCGGGCTACCGGCGTGAAAATCGGCCGAAGCGTGGTGAAAGTGATTCCAAGCGGGCATAAAAAAAAAGTAACCTCTGGTCGGCTATCACGGCCCGGAATCCCCGGCGACATTTCGGGCCATGGTGAACTCTGCCAGAAGCTGCGGCGGCATTGGCCTCGCCGCTCACCCATCTCCCCAGAGGGAGGGCGACGAGACAGCATGGATGGGGCGAGGCCGTGCGGCCGCACGCAACGCCGCATGGCCCCGCCCCCTCCCTGATTCCCTGCAGGGATCCCCGGCATGTCTGTTTGCCATGCCTGGGTGATCCTGGCGGGGAATCTCTGGGTTGTTTTCCGGATGGGGTGAAGCCGCCCCGTCACGTCTGAAAACACCCATGATGACACTCATGGTGTCAATTAGCAAACTGACAAATGAAATTTGGTCATTTATCAACAAGTGTCACCTAGAGAACTATGAACAAAAACTTCTCTGTACTGCTGAGGCTTTGAATGTTAATCTTCTGCGAGTAGTTGAATTTCATCCAGTCCTTATTCTCCCTGCTCAGATTGTCATACTGCTTGGAATTGTTTTGATTATTCTTAGCTTCATCCCTTTGCTCCTTTTTATGTTTCTTTGAACCACGGTAAATCATTCCTCTCCCAGACTGACATTTACAGCCTTCAGATAGTTGTAAAGTGTTGTTGTATTCCCCTACATAGGGGCCGCTTAGCCAAGCTTTATTTAGCTCTAGCTCTCACTCTCTTTTTTGAAACTTGCTGATCCTCCATTGCTTTCAACCTGCTGGTCATATTTGTTGCTTTTCTCTGCATTCTCTCCTGATTTCCAGTATCTTACTTGGATAACGATTTGACCCCAAATTACGCATAAAATTTCAGTGAGGCCATGTCAAAGCTAACTAAGGCCATTTTTAGATGAGCGCGGTGGCACCCGCGCTTGTTTCTCAAAAGACCCGGCAGTCCGTTCTACACGTGATGCTGCTGCCGAATACGCGCATGCACGGGCGATGAGCATCCATTTCCGGCTGCATATGACCGGCCTCGATCGCCGACCTGGTCAGTTTGCGGCTGGAAATGGATGTGCATCGCCCACGCATGCGCATATTCGGCAGCAGCGTCACATGTAGAATGGACTGCCGGGTCTTTTGAGAAACAAGCGCAGGCACCGCCGTGCTCATCTAAAAACGGCCTAATACTCCTCCCTTACCTTCATTCTCCTTGTATGCTCTTCTGTTGTTAAGGGGCAAAGGCACCATCACACTACTCTTACAGCCCTGTATTATTTTTCATGCCACACAGACTAAAGCTTTAATTCTTGAATCATTGCTTGAGGACTGCACCCTAAATTGCTCTCAGTATGTAGGTTCTATTTTACAGCCATCCTTTCTAGGCCACCAGGCATAGTAGGTTTACCTGTTACCCAACCTAGGTTAGGAGTTGTGAAAGAAGACAGCATAGGCTCCTTTACTATAGTTCTACACTGGATCTGATCTGTTGAAATCCTTTTTGGCTAATGTGTGGTGCATTAATGCCCTCCCTCACCCCCAAATGATAACACTGCTAGAGTGCTGTATAGGGACTAGGAGCAGAGACATTTATTTAATTCTATTTATTTATTTATTTATAAAAAGATGTTAATCTCCCCCCTCCCCCCATGCGCGCATGGCCAGCATCGGATCCGATGTGGGTCCGATGCGATGCAGTCCCTTCCAATACATCAGAAGCGAATCGGACCATCGGAATGCCTTGTTTGTGTTTGAAAGAGATACATTTCTACCCCAACCATCCTAGTCACCATGGAAACACCAGGCAGAGGCAGGAGGGGAAGCAGAGGAGTGTGTATGGGGGGGGGGGAGAGTATTTTGAGTGAAACCTCTAGCTGCTAATTGGGTTCTTCTTCATCTGCTTCACTTCCAATCAAATTGATCAGTGTTTTTGGGAGGTAGATAGAAATCAGGGCGCTGCAGACTAAACCTCTGCTCTCAGTTAGTGACTGTTGACTTGTTCACAGCACCAGCATTTTAGAGAGTTTGTTGGAGAGGACAGTTGTGTGTGCTTATTGTGATTTGTTCCTTCCAGTTCCTTCTTATTTTCCTTGTTCCTTATTTCATTTCTTTTGTGAAATCCTCCCCCCCCCCATTAAACTTGTTGCTTTCTGTCTGTCTTTGATTGTCTCCAGTGTTATATCTGTCTGTGTGTGTGTCTAGCTTCTACACCTATTTCTCTGAAATTTGGCAGGCAGGCATCATCCCCTCAGAAGGGTCTACTATCCCTGCAATTTTCATCCACTTTGGCTAAGAAACAAAAATGTATAGGAGTTTTGTCATTTTCCCATTAAAGTCAATGGGAAGGCATTCGGTGTGTCAGGAAATTATGCAATGCAACCACATCGAATCTGATGCAATGCAATCTGACCATCTGATAGAACAATGTGATGTGATCCCCCTCTCCAATGCAACAGTGTGATACTTTGTTCTTGTGCATAGCCCTAATAATAATATTATAAAATAAATATACATGTAATTAAAATCACATTAAAAATCCCCCCAAAAGAGGTCCAGGAAAACCCTAAAACCAACAAACCACATAAAACTCCCCTCCCACTACCCATCCCCTTCACCAAATGCCTGACAAAAACAGCCAGATCTTACAATTTCTACAGAAAGAAGGAAAATCCAGAGAGAGGCGAATCTCCACCCGGAGGGAGTTCCATAGCTGCAGTGCGGCCACCGAGAATGCCACCCAGAAAACCCCGGGAACCTTCAAGCGAGCATCCCCCGTTCAACTGCAGAGGCTGATCCAGGACATGAGGGGTGAGGCAGTCCCGCAGCTAAGTGGAGCCCAGGCCGTATAAGACTTTAAAGGTAATTACCAACACCTTGAATCGGACCCGGAAGACTATAGGCAGCCAGTGCAGAGACTGGAGCACCAGTGTTATGTGTTCACGACAACACGTCCCCATAAGGAGATGGGCCACCGCAATCTGTACCAGCTGCAGCCTCCAGGTCGTCACCAAAGGTAGCACCAAGTAGAGCACGTTGTAGTAATACAGTCATGAGATGATGAATGCATGGATGATGGTTGCATGATCAGAGCCTAAGATATATGATCGAAGGCATCGGAACAGATGAAATTTACCAAATGCACTCCACATCACAGCTTCCACCTGGTCATCCAGGTGGAGAATGATGCAAATCAAGGAAAATTCCATGGGACATGGGACAGTTTCCCATGTGTGGGAACGCATCCTTAGAAGGCTGAGAGAGGGGACGTGCATGCACATTGGGTGAATCTTTGATCACGTGGGAATGCTGAGAGGCGGGTGATTGAAGCTTTTCCGCACATTTATTTATTTATTTATTATTTATTTAAGACATTTCTTTTCCTCGCCCATCCTGCCACAGGCAGCTCTGGGTGGCTTACAATCACAATTTACAAGGGCAATTTGCCAAGCTGCTAAATCCAGCTTGGTGAAACACGTGTAAAAGCTTCAATTGTGCACCTCTAGACATCCCCACAAGATCAAAGGTGCACCTGATTTGCATGTGTGTCCCCGCTCCTGATCTTCTAAGGACGTGTTCCCAAATGCTTGAAAGCAGTCACAGAACTGGTCCTCATTAAATGGTATCTGTTGCTTAAAATTGTATTGGCTTTTTTGCTGTCTTATCAGCTTGCAAACTTCAGCCTCATTGGTTGTTCTCTAGCACCTAGGTATCATTCATAAGTACAATGTACAATGGGAGGTTTCTTTTTGTTTCTGAGTATGTGTCATGGGTCAAAGCCAGCCCATGATTATTATTATTTTTTATTTGTCCCCTTTCCAATTCCTGGATTTAGCCCTTAAATTAGCTCCTACATTTAAGCACCACGTAAACTCCAGAAAACACTTGGTCTCATTATCAATTTTAACGGGAGAAGGATAAAATAACATGTCCAAGATCGGGGGTTTCATGTGACTGCTCTTGTCCCCTCCCCTTTCCTAACCTGTGCAAACAGCCATACTTCCTTCTAACTTGATACATTATCTATCCTATCTTTAGTCTTAGAGTTTTCTCTAGCCATGCATCTACAAGATAATATATTCCTAGATGAGGCAATTATTAATTTTTCAGTTTGAATTTTTAAAGATTACTAGTGTTTCTACAGATTACAACTTTCTTCCATTTGTCCTCACATTTTTCTTTTCTATTCCTTTTAACCAATGTTTTTAATCAGAAAATTTGCAGAGTGAGTCTATGCTCTATCTAAACAGCTTGCCCAAGTCCCCCATAGTAACTGTCAGGATAAATTGAAAATTTCAGAGCTGTTGGCATCTGAAAACAATACAAGACTATATTTATGCCAGCTAGTTCAATATGTCAGATAGGAAGTTCCATCTCTCATGAATGGGGCTCTTTATGAGTAAAAGGCAGATAAAAATGGCACCGACATATTGAAAAGACAACTTATGAGATCAAGCCTTCTATTAATCTTTTATTATGAAAGTCATTGCATTATGGAGGTATTGCTGGCATGTTCTGTTCTAGCTTTACGATAATGTATAGGGCTTTTTTGATGAAGTCATAGAATTTTTGAGGCAGGGAATTAAAAAGTTTAATTTGAACTAAATTGCATTTCTGTCTAGAGGGAAATGTTACTGAGAGAAATAAAAGGAACACAAACACATACATTGATTTTGCTTCATATTTCTTCCTGAGATTCTTTTTTTTAAACAATATATATGGCCTGCCCTTTAAGAGGGTATAAAAACCTCATATTCTATTAATAAAAAATGGGCTAAGTGATTGCAAGTATCCCCAGGCCTTTCAAGGGTATAGGTTTTAAAGCCAGATATTGCAAGTCTTTTATAGCATCTCTACCATATAATCCTAGGGGAGGGGGAGGGGGACTCCAGAATTGCACTTTGCCTTAAGCTGCTTTTGTGCCAGGCATGTCTGAATTATGCTGTGCTATATGTGCACTTTAATTTAGGGTTTTCTGTGGATGAGTCTTTGAAACTAGGCCCACAGCTAGCCTGTTAAGAAAATCATCTTGTCTATTAAGCAGTATTTGACCAGAAGCAGATCAGGAGCTGGGTTTAAAAGGTGGGGTTCCCAGTTTAGAAGAGGACCATAGACGGTACAGCATGATGGAGGGAGAAATTCTGACTACCTCCAGCTACAGGATTGTAGAAACTCTCTTAAGAAGTAGGGATACACCATATATATATATATATATATATATATATATATATATATATATATATATATATATATATAAATTGCAAGTGTTTCTAAGGTTCCAAGTTCTGAGGCCAAGTTTTTGGGCACCACTTCGAACCTTTTCTGAGGACTCGGAAATCAGAACTTGAAACTCCGGACCTGGGAAAGCCTTGGAACCCGGGACCTCGGAACTCGGAATTGTAGAAATTCAGGAACACTCATCGCCCGGGGTGGCACTGGGGTGAGCCAGAGAGCACATGGGCCCTGCCCTGCAACAGGTACAGCCACACACACCCTCTCCCCAACACAGAATATAATTAAAGACACAGTGTATGAAGTTTGGCCTCCTGGGCCCATTGTGCCTGTCACGGGTTGGAGGTCCACACCCCCACTTTACCGGGTTTTAGTGACTCAGTTTCCCTCGCATACAGCCCACATGAATCAGTTTTTCTCTCTGGCCGATTCAAGCCTGCCGCAGGGTCAACCCCTTTGTCACCCAAGGGTCCGATCCTTCCTGTTTACAGACTCTTTATCTCTGGGTTCGCAAGAGCTTGAGAACTCTTGTTGTTCACTTGTGTTCCAATGTTAGACACAGACACTTCTTCATAAAGATAAGTAGTTTATTGATTACATAAGCAAGATAATTGATACAGAGTGGTACTAGAAATCAAAGGTAAATATAACGCATTCCTGATCTATACTGGTTGAGTTCCTAAATAAGCATCTTACCCTACAAAG
>QEPC01002197.1:125143-137408 GCA_003113815.1 Sphenodon punctatus | reverse complement strand
CACCCCCCCGCCCAAAAGAGGCCCCAAAAGAGACCCCAGCCGGCCCCTCCCAAGCAGGCCCCAGCCCCCCCGGGAGGCCCCACCTGCTGCCCCGCAAGTCGCCTGTGCTGGTGTCTGCCGCTGTTCTGCTGCGCTCTCCATAAGAGTCCAGTGGAGTGAGTCACTGGCTACTACGCGCACAACCCAGTTGTGAGAATGTTTGGAGCCATCTCGAAGAACCTTCTTTACAAGGTAGCAACCTTCTGATCAGCATATGGGCAGGAGCTGTTTGTAAACAAACAGCCTTATCTCCTAGCTGTCCCCGCTGCTGCTTCAAGAGCTACTAGGAGGGAGAGTCAGGTAAGCCCTCCCCCTCCCCTCCAACACAACCCAACCCTACAGGGGTCAGGACCAACAATTTTGTTGGTTTGTTTGTTAAGAATAATTTTAAAAAAGACAGCCTGACCAGCCCCGGCCCACCGGGAATCCTCCAGGTGCATTCAATGGCCAATCCGCCCCTGAACATGTGGAAACTTTTGCTTTACATATTTACTAGGCTTGTAGTCTACATGTAGGCCAGTATCACATGTGTGTGACCCTATGTTCCTCCGTGACAGTGCCCATATGCATGCAAGATTTGTGGTGGGTGGCATTATGACTGGGGTGAGCCAGAGAGCACATGGGCTGGGCCCTGCCCTGCAGCAGGCACAACCACTCACACCCGCTCCCTGTGGGTAAACACAGATTATAATTAGAAACACAGTATATCAAGTTTGGTCTCCATGCATGCCACCAACAGGCAGAGCCACAAGAAACCAGATGCAACTCCCCCCAGAAACATACGTCTCCCTTGCTTTATGCCCTAGCAAGGACAACTCCCTCCCCAAAACACACCATAATTAACCAGAAACTAAGTGTCCCCCTGTGCCCTACCTGAGCACATCTTGGCAAGCCCACAGCGCCAAACCCACAGCCAAACCCACAGCATTACCCTATTCCGAAGCACCTTACCAAAGAGACTGAAAAATGCCCAAATGGCCACTTTGCCCCTGCCAGCTGAACAAAAACTGTCCTCTGCTCTCCCCCGCCCACATATCCCCTCCTATTACCCTCCTACCTACCAAATATGGCACTAAATTTTGTTTCCTAGCTCAGAGAAGGTAGGGTCAGGGGTGGGACACTCCATTCACACATGGATCCATCACTCGATCGAGTGTTTGGAACTTTCTGAATAGTGGACGTGATCCTCAGAACTCGGTGGTTCTGAACTGAGGACTGTGATCCTTGGTATATTAAAAAATAAATAATAATACCGAGTTCCAGCACTACTAAGAAGTGCTGGCATTCCAAATAATCCATAGGTAGATTATGGTTTGGGGTGGGGGGGCTTGTTATGAAAGGGGGGTGGGTAAGATAAAGTTCTATGGGAGAACAGGAAGGATCCTATTAGTCCAGTGCCAGGGGGTGAGTCATGGGGACTGATAGGCCTGGGAAAGGATTACCTGGGGAAGGTTCGGGGCCCTCTGGCTATTTCGGAGCCTTGGCCAATGAACTTTGTGTCTCAGTGTGGTGTGGCAAGAGTGGTCACATGGTGCCAGGAAGGAGTATAATTATTATGGGGTATGTATGCCACACTGAGTCTTAGGGGAAGGGTGGGGCAGAAATTGAAATAATTAATTAATTAAATTAAATTGAAATAAAATAAAATAATTAGATCCAGCTAGAGGGGAGGCAGGAATAAGCTTGAGACATCAACCCTTCTTCTAGAATAGAGACTGTGCTAGTGTCTTGAGCGGAGACCTGAGAAGGACCTGCTCTTAAAGCAGGAGAGTATCAGTAGAGAGAAGTGCAGAAAGACCAAGGTGCTGACAGGAAGACCAGGCAGCACCAGGGGCTTAGCAAGTGAGGCAAACAGCAGCCTTTGAAGCTGTGTGAGAGATTACACTGTCAGAGGGTATTAAGAGGAAGAAGCCATGATGGACTATCGTGGGCCCTGAAGAGGGACACATCAAAGCTGTCCAAGAACCCTGAACACAGATCACATACAGGTGATGTTGGGGCCAGACATGGGACCCAGAAGAGGGAGATGTCTGGGAGACAGGCCAGAGATCCCATGTGCTGGAAGACCAAGAACCAGCACTCTCAGGAGAATAGGATGAGCAATATTTACTCTCCATTGCCACTGAGAAATGGACAAGAAGAAATTACAGGAAGGTAAGTTTAGGTTAAGTATTATTTTTAAATGTTACCTTTTAGAACTGTTTAGCAGTTAGGAAGGTTGTGGAATCTTCTTCCCTGGAGGATTTGGAGCGAGTTGGACTAGATGACCTTTGTGATCCCTTCTAAACTGTGCGGCTCTATTATTCTATCACTTTCTTGCATAACTACTTTAGATTTTTCTCCTATGCTGCCATTATTCCTGACATTACATTGTTATGACAGTTCATGCAGCACCCACCCTACCACTTAAATCCTCCCTTGAGGCTCACTTCTTCATTGTACACACACCAACCTTATCCAATGTCAGTAAAAGTGCTACCTCCTGTATATAAAACTTGTAAACTCAGGTCCTCAAGACAGAATCATCCTCTGGGAAGTCTACCACATGTTGTGTCTCATTCAGCAGATTGTCTCTCAGGGAAGGGACGAAGGCAAATTCTCATCAGGTGTGCACTGGCATAGTCCTAGAAAAGTCATTGCTGCCAGGATGACTCACATCAGCTGAGGAGCTGACCTAGTGTTTTTCAGGATCTTGTACAGGAGCAAGTACACCAACAGTTCAAATCTTTACTCCCCTCCCCCCCCTTTATATATTACAGCTGTTTCATACAAGCTTGCAGTTTGCTTAGATTGAGTCATTCTGCTATGTAGTATCATTTATCATGGTGCTTATATAAAAGTTGTGACTTGGTTAAACTATGTTATTTATAATTACATAACAATAATTGGAAAATGGAGTGAAGACAGAAGGAACTGAGGATTATTTGAAATGGACAAACTGTTGATGATAACATTACTTTCAATTAAATTTGTAGATTTTTGTACTTATCAGTGATTAGATTCAGCCTGCTACTGATGACAGAGAAGCAGAAGATACTTGGAAGAGTTTTTGCAGTCTGCCATCAATGCAAAAAGCTCATGTGCAACAAACAACAGGAGGTCTTGGCAGCACAGCTGTTGACTTAGCAACCACAGTTGCTCATGTTGGGCTGATGTGCTTGCTTGACTTTTGAAATATCTGTTCATTCCTGAGTGCATCCAGTCATCTATGCAGTCAAAATAATTGATTAAGACTTTTCTTTAGATGATGGAAACCATTTGGAAATTTCCTAGCTGATGGAACCGATATGTCTCAGGCCCCAATCCAAAAACCACTTACTCTGGATTTGTGGATTGTAGCCTCAGTTTGGTGGACAATTAATGTTTTTGTTCCTCCATAAAGTTCTCATAATGTAGTGTCATGTCAGAGCCTGGGATTTTCACTTCTTATTACTAGTTTCTGTGTCAGTGACTTCAGAATCCTCTTACTATTATTAATATAACTCAAGCAGTGTCTGTGGTGCTGATCAGTCATGATTAGAGAGACAGATCTGTGCCTCAAGGGGCTTTCAATCTAGAATGGACATGGACAGTAGTGCATTCATGAAGCTGAGAATTTGAAGGTGCACAAGGTTAGCTTAGTTCCAAGGGAGGAGGGAGATCCTGAAGGTTGAGACAGTATCCAGGGGTGGCCAGTCTTACGGTGCATATGATCCACTTGATCCAGGTGTCTGCTTCAGGCAATCTTCCGGGACACAGAAGCTGGTCTCAGGAATGGAGAGAGGAGCTTTCCCCACCACACTGAAGGCATACTCCTAGCCTATCTCCTCCCTACAGAAGCTCCCTGGGGCACTGGTCCCCCTCTACTCCCCAGAGGCAATCTCTCTAAGAGGCTGTTCACCCTCCCCACACTGTGATCTACAGGAGGGTAGCCTGTGACCTACCTCTTGGCTTCTCCCAGTATAGGAGAAGCATAAAGGAGAAATCTATGGGTGTGAAGACTTTGGGAAAGCCTGATAACAGACTCTAAGGACATTCTTTTGTTGTACAGCCCTCCAGTTTGCCCATGTAATATGATGATTGTTTTAGACAGGCAAACTTTAAGGCTCACTCTTCATTTTGTTTCTGAGAATGCAAACACTTCTGGACAGTCAATGTCTGAGTGTCAGGACTCTGGTCATGAACTGGCACCTTTGGGGTCCTGAGAATGGGCTGGCACCTCTGCACTATCAAAGTGCTCTGGCCAGGGCCCAGGGCTGAAACTTGATCTTAATTTTCTCTCAATTCTCACTGAAAATCACGGTTCTCAACTCATTTTTAGTGAGTCGATAACTGAGAAAACCCTGTTTCTTAACACTTTCTCAGTTGAGATTTTTTCTCAATTTGCCATGATTTACCTTGTACCATTTACCATGATGTACTGTGTACCACTTGTCATGTACCTCTTGTGTCCAAGTAATGCACACATGAAAAATGACTTCCCTTTTCCAAAATGGTGGCAACTCTGCTGGTACCATCTTGGAAGAAGACTGTGCATGACCAGAACAGCTGCAACAACCATTTTGCACATGTGCATTACCGGTATGAACGTGTTATATGCTAAATGGTATATGGTAAATTGGTACATGGTACACAGTAAATCATGGTGAAGCACGGTAAATGGTACACAGTAAATTTGGACAAGATTCTTGCCAAGATCTCAGTAACAATTCTTGATTCTTACAAGATTTTTGTGAGAAACGAATTGATTCTCGTTTCAGCCCCAGCTAGGAATTATGGCTTTACACAACCTCAGTCAGACCACACACACCCCTCAGCCTTGCTTCACGCCCTCAGCTTCCTGTTTGGCTGCTGTCTGGTATATAAGGCCAATCAATAGCCACAGGAAGCCGGGTGGATCATCGGTCACTTCCTGGTCCCTGTGCTATCCATCTGTCTATGCCTCATATTTCGATGAAACCTGAATTGGCCTTGCACATTCCCCCCAGACCTATTGCATCCTTTTGGACCAGTGGAAGGTTAGCCCTTTTGACTCCTTTGGAACCCGGTCCTTCATCCTGCCTTGTCCTGTCTTGTCTAGTCCAGTTTTGCCTTGTTTGTCCAGCTCAGCCTTGACCTGTCCTGATCTGAATCTCTTCATTTGTCCTGATTGGAATCTGCCTACTGGTTTGATCTGAGTCTGCTTGTCCATCCTGAGCTGGGTCTGTCAAGTTTCTTTGTCTGTTTTTTCCATCCATTGAGTCTGTCTTAGGCTGCTTTTAGACATGCATGGCATAAAATCCCACCGCGTGTAAAAATCCCATGTGTGGTATTTAGATGCAACATTTTGCGCGTTAAAAACTATTGCGCGTTATTTTAAAGCTGCAAATTAAATACCTCCATGTCAAGTTATTTAATTCATGGCTTTAAAAGAATGCACGGCTGGCTTTAAAGAATAAAATGTCACCTCTAAATCCCGCATGCTGGATTTTTACACACACCATGATTTTATGCCAAGTGTACACCGCACATGTCTAAAAGCGGCCTTGGTCTGCCCTATCCTTTTGGTCAGTGTGCTTGTTCCCTACTATGATGATTCATGGACCCTGTTTTGTACCAATACACCCTAACAACATTATCTGGACTCTTGGGACTGATTCTGCACCACTCACTGTACCTGTACTCCTCTGACACCTGACACTGAGTCACATAGAACATATTGCTGATCTGTAATTTTACATCAGGATTGGAGAACTTTTCCCCTCCCCTAGGCCACTTTGTACAAATAGTACAAGCTCTTACGGCTGGATAGGATTTGAGGGTTCAGTGGGTATGCTCAGGATAGAGGATACTGTGCTGTGGGAGGGGTCCAGATCAAGGATCTATGCCATGGATCCATTCCCTATCTTCAAATGCATGCCCCCATCTGTGCTCTCTTCCCTTGAGCTCACACTTTCAACAATTGAGGGTAGGGCCTGGAAGGAAACATGGGCCAGATCCAGGAATTAGGGAGAGGCCAAATAAAAAATATCTGTGAGGCCAAATAAAAAGTATCTGTGGGGCATATTGGACCCTCAAGTCAGAGACTTTTCCCACCTCAGTCATTTTGAAAACCAAAAATAGAGAGTATTTTTCATAAAGGAAGCTAGAACATAGTTCTGAAGAATGCCTCTGGTCACAAGAAACAGCTAATTAGTTATATTATCAATGCTCATTGCTAATTAGGGTATATTACATACTGTCCACACTTTGCAGTGCAATTAAAAATTGTCTTTGTCCCACAGAGTTCACACTCCGTTCCTAGATGCTGTACAATAGTTGAAATCAGCAATCATTAGAGAGAGAGACCAGAATTGTAGCAATAAGCTTACAAGTTTCCTAGTAGGAATCTTAGGCTGCTTGACCACATTACGTGGTGTAGTGAAACTCCTGGCCCAGAATCTCCCAGCTGGGAATCTTACGCTGAACTCTATACATAGGTTCTGGGATAAAAATGTAATCAGCTGTGTCCTGTGGCTTTTTTTCTCACCAATGACAGTGTTGGATTTGGAGCCCTGTCATTCATAAGAAAAAAAGTCACAGGACCTGGCTGTTACATGTTTCAGAGGGGTGGAGGGAATAGTTGATTTATGTGTTGGGCATGGGTGAAGGGAATGGTTAGTGGGAGGGTTGGGTTTTTTATGTTCTTTTATATGTTGAACGTGTTTTATTGGTTTTGTTAGCCGCCTTGAGCCATTTGGGAAGAATTTAGAAAATAAATACAATAAATAGATTGGTACAAAAATTGAGAACTGAATATTTTGTTAAGGCTTCAGTCCTCATACCACTTACTTATGAGTAATCTCCTTTATTTCAAGTGACTTGAGGAGTGCAGTCTTAAGAAGTTAAACTGCCATGGGATGTTTTAGTTGCTGAATGTTTCTTTAAACCTGAAGCAGGAAGCCAAGCAGGATGAAGCAGGAGCTCCACAATGGGTGTTTTCAGACGTGATGGGGCCGATTGGCCCCGGCACGGAAAAACCCCTTTGATTCCCCGCCGGGGCCACCGCGTCACGGGCTAACAGATGCGGTGGCCGATCCCGGTGGGGAATCTGGGGAGGGGGCGGGGCCGCGGGGCCCAACGCGTGGCCTCACAGCTCCACCCCCCCAATGCTCCCCCAGCAGCCCGCCCTCCCAGAGATGGGCAGGCGCTGTGGTCAATCCGGCCGCTGCGCCTGCCCGCCCGCCCGCCCCAGGAAATTGACCACGGCCTGGAATCAGCGGCGAGCACGGACGCCGATTCCGGGCCATGGTCAGTGGACAGACGTGATGTTGACATGCTCAACCACGGGGATTTCCCCGTGGTTGAGTGTGTCAACGTCACGTCTGGTCAGTGTTACGCCGGGTGGTCACCCCCGTGAATCACGGGGTGGAATCAGATTTACCACGCTTCTGGCCCTCCTCCAGGGAGGAGGGCCAGAAGCGTGGTAAATCTGATTCCATCCCATGATTCATGGGGGTGAATAACTGGCGTAACACTGACCAGACGTTACGAGATCACGCTCCCATATGGAAATGTACTGTAGTTGAGCGTGATCTCGTAACGTCTGAAAATACCCAATGAAGCAGAGAGAGGAATAAGGCATGTACTAGTAATAGCAACAACAAGGGCCAGGCTTGGGGTCAGGCAGCAAAGTCACCTACCTAGGGGGGGTGGCAGCAGATTGGAGGGTAGCAGCAGATCTTGGTTGGCTGGGTGTTTCTCTTCTCAGCCCACGGTTGAGCATGGGATTTTGGGTGGTTGGGCATTTCTCTTCTCAGTCCATGCCTCCCCAGTCATAGCACCCCCTCAGCCTGCTGATGCCACAACCACACTGCTTCACCCTCACTGCCCGCAGCCTGGAAGGAGGATCCTCCTATAGAAGCCCCGTTCTGCCCATGAGCTCCCCACAAACACGCTCTGCAATGGTGCTGAGCACAGAGGAAGATACGCTGCTTTTTTTCTGGGCACTGTTATTGTTACCCTCCTTGTGGTAGCTTCTGCATGCAGCAGTGCTTTGGGGGCGGCAGTCTGCGTTGCCTAGGGGTGCTAAAATCATAAGACTGCTCCTGGTAATACTTAAAGCTGGTCAAATTAGGTCTGACTCCATCCAAAATTCCAATCCAGCTGTGGAATCAGTTTTACAAACCTTTATAAAACAGAATTTACTCCCATACCCCTGTCCCATGGGTCTCCTCAGAAACCCTTCTCTGACCTGGAGTCATTTCACTACAGTTCAGATCCATTCCTTCTTTAGGCTTTCCTGGTGATTTCCCTGCACCTGGACTCCCAGGCCAGGCAAATATTGTCAGAACTTCCTTGTCATCTGTTCAAAGCTATTCCCCAATCAGTCTTCATCAACCCTCCTGGACTTAGACCAGCAGGATGGGCAGGTTCCAGGGACAGGTGCAGGTGAAACCATCCAGCATACCCTGCTACAGCCATCTCTATTGTAACTATCTTTATCATTAGGACATGACAACAGGGAAACATATGCAAGATTAGGCAGCAGTGTTTAATTGTTACTGCTTCGAACTTAGGACCTTCAGTCTTGATAGTTAAAATAACTTTTCTTTTTCAGATGTTTCAGAAGGCTGGGCTGCCAGTCTACTCATTGCAAGTATTGCAAAGATGTGTAAACTTCTCATCCATATAAAGATATTATTGTGCTTTAGACTAAAATGAATATTTGCCTTTTTACATAAAAATCTTTGTGGGTATTTCATAGTAGGAAAGTCTCTAAAAAGTGTTCCCTCGTTGACAACATTGTATCGGCATCAACTCTGTACCGTATTGTGAGGTATGTCACATAAGAGGCATTTGAATTTCCCATTGCCAGCAAGCTAACATCTGGTTCATATCTTTTAGGATAGTTAGTGTGTCTCTTGGTATAGCATCAATGCACTAAATCAAATACTAAGAAAGCTCAGACTTAGCGATCCAAGGGAGACATGCTGAAATGTCAAACCTATTTTCTGTGTCATTAATTTCTAATTGTGTATTAAAAAAAAATTAACTGTTTTTGCAACAGGCATATAGAAGTTCAAACAGAGAACTAACTGTCTAAAAAGAACAGGCAATTTTTGAACAGTAAAACATTATTCCCATGTGAGTTTCCCCCAGTCAGCAAAGTAATTTCTAGTACTGCTTGGATGCTAAGACACCAGAATAAACTTTACAAACTCTTACCACTATGCAAAGTGAATGTTAATTAAATGATTGCTCTCAACAACAAGTGCACTGAATGTCAGCAAAATGAGGCTTAACAAACCACTGCAGGCTTTTATGTTCTAAACAGTGTTAGCTAAGTGGCCTATCAAAATATGACAATGGTATTTCTTTAATATCTTTATATGCCCAAAATATTTCTGGGGCACTTTGTTAAAGAATCTCAGATACAATAGCTGATCCTGAAAGAGTAAATCTTGTTGTTCAGTACATAATTGGCTCAGTTTCCAGTGTTCCAGGTGATTGAATGATTCAAAGCTGCGTCTTTGAAGGATTTTTCACAATAGAAGCCAAACTGTCAATCGTCCAGGGAACAGCAATGATAACATGCAACTTTATCTTGTTCTTGATCAAGGGGCCCCTGGCCAGAAACTGATACTGCTGAACGCGAGGTTGGTTGCCAATAAATTAACAACGGTTCGGGAGTTGATCCTGGACTGTGCAGCCGACCTCGTGTGTCTCACAGAAACCTGGCTGGACACTGAGTTGGGGCCTATCTTGGCTGACCTTGTTCCAGCTGAGTATTCCATACAGCATCAGCCATGACTGGAGGGGTGGTGTGGTGGTGTAACCATACTTTTTAAAGGACTCATGGTCTGTGAGGAGGTATACGGTGCAGTTTGTATCAGATATTGAGGGCCTCCATCTTGTGTTTGATTTAGCAGGAGGCAGTTTTTGAGTACTGTTAGTATACTGTACCTGTACAGTTAGTATACTGTACCTGTACCTGTACCTACCTGTACAGCAGCTTCCTTTCACAATCTAGCGGAGCTGGTATCGGATGTTGTATTGAGGTCTCCAAAGTCTTTAGTCTTGGGGGTCTTCAATGTCCACACTGACACCAGTCTTGGGGGGAAAGAGCGTGAGTTCATGGAAGCCACGGGCCTGTCTCAAGTGGTTAATGGCCCGACACATGATGGAGGGCATACCCTCAATCTAATATTCTGTACTGGTCTTGAGGCAGGGGATCAGTTGTTGGGGGAGTTGTCATCAGTGCCCTTGTCATGGATGGATCATTACCTTCTTCAGGCCAGTCTCCTGGTGCATATCTGCCCCCAGAGAGGTGTGGTACCAGTTTGGTTGGTCCACTCCCGGAGACTTATGGAAACTGATCAGTTCCTGAATGCTCTGGGAGATTTACCCCTTGATCTTGAGGGCCGTTCACTCAATTACCTCATTGTTTTCTGGAACACCTTGTTGACTGAGGCCATGGCTCCTATGTGTCTGCTCCCTTCATATTGATACTGCAGATCATCATGGTTCACTGAGGATTTGCCGATGTTGAATCAGATAGGGCAGTGGTTGAGCAACGGTGGTGTCGATTGCGTGCTGAAACCGACCGGTTGTGACATAGGGTGAGTTTAAGAGCCTATGCTGTGACTGTGTGGGCATCAAAGAAGGGGTTCTTTGCTGACCTCATAGCAACCAAGAAATCTCATCCAGCGGAGCTTTGCTGGGTGACCCAGGGGCTGGTCGGTCTGGCCTCCCTCCACCTGGAATTGGAATTTTCCAATGCCTGCTGTGACATGTTTGCTGATTATTTCATAGATAAAAATCACCCAGATCCACCATGCTCTCAATGCTGCATTTGTTGCAATTGGTGAACCAGAGGTCATGGAAGCCCCTTCTGTTTTGTGGGATCAGTTTCAGTTGATGTCACCCACTGATGTGGAGGGTGTTCTTGGGGCTGTTTGGGCCACCTTTCGCGAACTAGATCCGTACCTGTCCTGGCTTCCCTTCCTAAAAAGGGAAGGCTAGAGACTGGCCGATAGCTAGCTGGTTAAGGCCAGCTGGGAGAGGTTACTGCCATTGCTGGCGGGAGTGATCAACACCTCCCTTTGGGAGGGCAGAGCACTGAGCTGCTTCAAAGAGGTGGTGGTTCAGGCTATGCTCAAAAAAACATTGCTTGACATTGATTCCTTCACCAGCTATTGACCAGTCTCTAACCTTCCCTTTTTAGGGAAGGTTATTGAATGGGTGGTGGCACAGCAGTTACAGGAGCATCTGGACCTCATTGGTTTTCTAGAACCTCACAGTCTGGCTTTGATCCCGGTTATGGCACTGAGACTGAGCTTGTGGCATTGGTCAAAGACCTTTGCCATGACTTGGATCGGGGTCAGTCATCTCTCCTGATCCTGTTAGATCTGTCAGCAGCTTTTGATGCCATTGATCATGAGTTGTTGGTGACTCGTTTTCAGGACCGAGTATGGGTGGACAGGACTGTTCTTGAATGGTTCTGCTCTTTCCTGACCAGAAGAACTCAGAGAGTGATATTGGGGGACTGTTCTTAGGGCCCCCCGGACCTCTCGTGTGGGGTCCCGCAAGGTTCTCTTTTGTACCCTCTCCTGTTCAACGTGCATATTTAATCACTGGGCGAGGTCATGAGGGAGTTTGGTGTTTAGTGTCATCAGTATGCTGATGATACCCAACTCTTCCTCTCATTTTCATCTGACCCTGGCCCTGCAGTCAGGGCCAGCCCCAGGCATGTGCCACATTTGCCACCACACATGGCCCCACGGCCAGCTGGCTGGGCTGCAGGCTGCAGCCAGATTCTCCATCAATAAGTGATTCTTCCTCCCCTTCCTGGTTCCAGACCCCATCCCTCACCTGCCTCTGCCTCCTAGTAGCGCAGCAGCAGCGGCAGCAGCAGTGGCAGGAACACGGGCTGGGAGATAACGCTGTTTGTTTACCAACAGCTCCTCCCCATGTGCTGATAAGAAGGTTGCTACCTTGTAAAGAAGGTTCTTTGAGATGGCTCCCAACATTCTCACAACTGGGTGTGAATGCTCACCCTATTCAAATAATAGACCACATGATGGTCTCGAGCTCCTCTAGTATAAAAAGCACCCTCCCCCTCTGAATGACAGTTCCTTTCAACCCTTTCTAGAATTATAAGAAAAGAATTCCATGCGGGCTGGAAGTGTGGGTGTTGTGAGAATGTTAGGGGCCATCTCAAAGAACCTTGTTTACAAGGTAGCAACCTTCTGTTCTTCTTCGAGTGGCTCCTCACATGATATTTTTA
>QEPC01002197.1:92285-109806 GCA_003113815.1 Sphenodon punctatus | reverse complement strand
GCATGTGCCTCCTGGGCCCTTCCCGGCCGGTTCGCTGTGACATCTGGCCACCCGCTGTGGCATTCGCTGGAGCTGCAGGGCCCCCCCTTTTCCGGGACTCTGTGTTTCCTGTCAGGGTGCCCGTGGGGACTGTTCTGATGTGGGGTGGGATGTACCTGGTGCCGGTGTCCTGCCCTGCCCCTGTGCCCATTCCTCCCCTCGTCCCGGTCCCACGGCCCCCCCCTCCGCTGCCCAGCCTGCCTTGCGTGGTGTCGGGTCGCCCATGTCCCCGCGTTCCCATTCTTTCCTATCCTCCATGCCTGCGTGTGTGTGTGTGTGTGTGTGTGTGTGGTTGTGGTTGTGTGGGATTGGGCTGGCATGTGCTGGTTCTGTGGGTGCCCCCGAGTCCCCGTTGCGTGTGTGTGTGTCCGTGCGTGTGTGTGGTACCTGGGCGCCTGTTCTCCCTCTCCCTCTCCCCCCTCCCTTCCCATTTCCCTTGTGTGGGCATTCCCTTTTGTGCCTTTTGGCTTGATTTGCCCTCCGGCGGCCATGTCTGTGTCCCGCCCATTCCCGGGGGATTCTTGGTGTGCTCACCATGGCTGGGAATCGGCGTAACGTCTATTGCGCTGCCCCTGTCCATGATCTGGCGGCCTGATTCTCATACGTGGTCCCAGTCCCGTCACGTCTGTTCAGGGCTTTTATTGGCCCCAGGGGGTGGTTGATTTCTTCACCCCCACCGGGAATCCACTGTGGTGAACCGCCCGCCCATAACGTCTGAAATCACCCTAAGTCTCCTGATTTCTGGGATGCTTCCCCTAAAGTCCCAGTTATTTCCCTTCTATGCCCGGCTGAGGGCCACCCCTTATGCCTACCTCAAAGCCACCACCGATTGGTCCTGCAAAGCTGGAAGCATGCAGTAATTGACCAGTGAATGTGTCTGTCAGTCTTTTGGGTTGCTCCAAATCCTCCCTCCTACAGCCTCCCCCCACCCCTGACATGCCAGGTGTCTGTCTCTAACTGGCACTGCATGTGCTGCTATTTATCTGAATAATGGTTTTCAAGGGGACAACTTCAATTGCTTATAAAATTGGGTCCCTTTACCAAATTGTCCTTTAGTTTGGCAGTGATGACAGGGAAGTTATGTCATACATTCCTGCCAAATATTTTGTAAACAGGATGGACTATAAAAATGTTTCAAGTTAATGTCTATACCATCCAGACCCTTTGTCCAATCTTTCTGAAAAGTGGCAGGAATGTTATGCTTGTGCAGGGACATAACAGTCACAGATTTCATGCACATTGGATTGATAGGGATGAGCAAATATGGTTCAGAAGTTCTAAGTTTGGCCCAAACTCAGCCTTTTTGGATGACCGAACCGAACTTCAAAACTGAACATTCGATCTTCCGAACAGTTCAGAAAAGTTCGGGTGAGTTCAGATGTGTTCGGGGGTGGGAAAAACATGACTTTGGGCAGGAAAAACATGACTTCAATTACAGTACCCCTGACAGATGGCTGTCCAGCCTTGGCTTGAAAACCTCAAGTGAAGGAGAGCCCATCACCTCCCTAGGTAATTTGTTCTGCTTTCTTGTAATTTGAGCCCAAAATTGAAACCAAAATTGAGTATTCATGTGTTTTTCATAAAGCTGTATTGAACATTTGACAGCACTTAGGTTGACCTTGGAGGGCCTTACAACAGTTAGTGCTAGTACTGGCAAAGGAATTGGACCCAGGTGCTAACCAACTTCCTCCATGATGTCCAGGTATGCTAATTTCCAGATACCTATTTCAAGAATGATGTGTAGAAGGTAGTGCTGAAACTTGGTCCTTGGTTTCTGTCAGGAAACACCAAGGACCAGTACATTCAGCCTCAATTTCCTAATTTCCAAAGTTCCAAGGAAGGGTCCCGGAACTTCAGAACTCGGGAAATCCTCAGCTGAGTGCAGGAAAGGGAGGACAGGGAAGCCGGGGCTGGAGGCTAGCAATAGGCCCCTGCTCCCCTTTCCCTGGCCCCCACTAGCTGAGCAGGGAATAGGCCAGGGGGGCCAGGAGAGGGGGCCGAGTGTGGGGTCAGGGGTGAGGTGGGTGCTTAAGGGGAGTGGGGGAGCTAGCAGAGAGGGGAGGGGGGTTACTTACCTTCTGAAGGGATCTCATGCCGATTCGTGGCCTCTTTCCGACTGGTAACTTTGAAAGTAAAAAAAAAACAAACCAACTGAGCATGCCCAGAACAAGTCTGAGTGGCCCTTTCTCAGTATGCTTGGAACTTTTCAAAAATGGAGCTGGTGGCATCAGCACGATGATTATTCCCCAAGGGTCTGAGAAGCGGCCCAACTTGGACCCTCAGAAATACTCACAAGTTCGCCCCCCCCCTTTGGAACACCATTAGAGAAGTACTTGCTTTATGGATATTTTCTAGTGCAGATTTGAACTTATCTCATTCAATTTCTACAAAACTCTAGGAAACAAACTTATTATGATGATTATTATGATTTTTATAGTACAAAGTATGTACCTGGTCTTGAACAGTCATAATTATAGAGATAGGTCCCTTCCCTAAGGGGCTTACAATCTAGGATAGATAAAGGGAGGAGAAACAAAGTGGGGGGGGCACATAGGTTGGAGTAATATAACGGGTGGGGGGAGTTAGGGAAGGATGGACATCAGAGATATGTTTTTGGCAGTAAATTGGAGGGAGGGAATTCCAAAAAAAATATTCTCAACTTCTAAGGACTAAAAATGTTACCAATATAATGGGGGAAACTCCCTGCACCCTTTCCCAAATTCCTTCCAAAAGCCTATTACACAATTACACACGGGCCAGATGAAATTGGGCCTTCTAAATGTTGGCAAGTCATTTAATATCTCTGTGCCCCTGTTTCTCAAACTGTACAAGCATTTCCACATAGCAAGCACCTGACGTCAGAAAGGTTTCCTAAGAAGATAGAGGAATGGTCAGTGAAAATCAATGAAATTTTTGGCTTTAAAAAAAAGTCACATCTTCTCTTTAATATGGTCTATCGTTACAAAAGAATAGGTCTCTATTCGCACCACTCTATCAAATTTGGTTGAGCTCAGTAGCTTGTGGGGTCAAATATTATTGAACATATGACACACACATACAGCATAAATTTGCTTTTCATAGGGTAATTTCAGACGTGGCGATACCACAGTCAACCACAGTGACCCATGGTCAATCATGTGGTGTGGCCAAAGAGTCGTGAATGTCTGATCAGTGCCACCCAGATGTTCACCTCGGTCAATTACCCGGAGGGGCCAAAGCCAACCACGCTTCTGGAGGTCAGGACGGGACCATCTCCGGAAGCATGGTGAGAGTTATTCCCACAGGGAAACCGCCAAAAGTAATGACTGAATGCCAACCACCAGGAGGAATCATAACAAATGATCCCCAGATGAGAGCATGCATCGCTGACAGACAACACACAGACTGGGGAGGGAGATTTAAAGGGCACACAGCAGCAGGGGAATGCGGTGGGATGGAGAAAGATGGAAGGCAGAGGAGAACNAGTCTTTTGGGTTGCTCCAAATCCTCCCTCCTACAGCCTCCCCCCACCCCTGACATGCCAGGTGTCTGTCTCTAACTGGCACTGCATGTGCTGCTATTTATCTGAATAATGGTTTTCAAGGGGACAACTTCAATTGCTTATAAAATTGGGTCCCTTTACCAAATTGTCCTTTAGTTTGGCAGTGATGACAGGGAAGTTATGTCATACATTCCTGCCAAATATTTTGTAAACAGGATGGACTATAAAAATGTTTCAAGTTAATGTCTATACCATCCAGACCCTTTGTCCAATCTTTCTGAAAAGTGGCAGGAATGTTATGCTTGTGCAGGGACATAACAGTCACAGATTTCATGCACATTGGATTGATAGGGATGAGCAAATATGGTTCAGAAGTTCTAAGTTTGGCCCAAACTCAGCCTTTTTGGATGACCGAACCGAACTTCAAAACTGAACATTCGATCTTCCGAACAGTTCAGAAAAGTTCGGGTGAGTTCAGATGTGTTCGGGGGTGGGAAAAACATGACTTTGGGCAGGAAAAACATGACTTCAATTACAGTACCCCTGACAGATGGCTGTCCAGCCTTGGCTTGAAAACCTCAAGTGAAGGAGAGCCCATCACCTCCCTAGGTAATTTGTTCTGCTTTCTTGTAATTTGAGCCCAAAATTGAAACCAAAATTGAGTATTCATGTGTTTTTCATAAAGCTGTATTGAACATTTGACAGCACTTAGGTTGACCTTGGAGGGCCTTACAACAGTTAGTGCTAGTACTGGCAAAGGAATTGGACCCAGGTGCTAACCAACTTCCTCCATGATGTCCAGGTATGCTAATTTCCAGATACCTATTTCAAGAATGATGTGTAGAAGGTAGTGCTGAAACTTGGTCCTTGGTTTCTGTCAGGAAACACCAAGGACCAGTACATTCAGCCTCAATTTCCTAATTTCCAAAGTTCCAAGGAAGGGTCCCGGAACTTCAGAACTCGGGAAATCCTCAGCTGAGTGCAGGAAAGGGAGGACAGGGAAGCCGGGGCTGGAGGCTAGCAATAGGCCCCTGCTCCCCTTTCCCTGGCCCCCACTAGCTGAGCAGGGAATAGGCCAGGGGGGCCAGGAGAGGGGGCCGAGTGTGGGGTCAGGGGTGAGGTGGGTGCTTAAGGGGAGTGGGGGAGCTAGCAGAGAGGGGAGGGGGGTTACTTACCTTCTGAAGGGATCTCATGCCGATTCGTGGCCTCTTTCCGACTGGTAACTTTGAAAGTAAAAAAAAAACAAACCAACTGAGCATGCCCAGAACAAGTCTGAGTGGCCCTTTCTCAGTATGCTTGGAACTTTTCAAAAATGGAGCTGGTGGCATCAGCACGATGATTATTCCCCAAGGGTCTGAGAAGCGGCCCAACTTGGACCCTCAGAAATACTCACAAGTTCGCCCCCCCCCTTTGGAACACCATTAGAGAAGTACTTGCTTTATGGATATTTTCTAGTGCAGATTTGAACTTATCTCATTCAATTTCTACAAAACTCTAGGAAACAAACTTATTATGATGATTATTATGATTTTTATAGTACAAAGTATGTACCTGGTCTTGAACAGTCATAATTATAGAGATAGGTCCCTTCCCTAAGGGGCTTACAATCTAGGATAGATAAAGGGAGGAGAAACAAAGTGGGGGGGGCACATAGGTAGGAGTAATATAACGGGTGGGGGGAGTTAGGGAAGGATGGACATCAGAGATATGTTTTTGGCAGTAAATTGGAGGGAGGGAATTCCAAAAAAAATATTCTCAACTTCTAAGGACTAAAAATGTTACCAATATAATGGGGGAAACTCCCTGCACCCTTTCCCAAATTCCTTCCAAAAGCCTATTACACAATTACACACGGGCCAGATGAAATTGGGCCTTCTAAATGTTGGCAAGTCATTTAATATCTCTGTGCCCCTGTTTCTCAAACTGTACAAGCATTTCCACATAGCAAGCACCTGACGTCAGAAAGGTTTCCTAAGAAGATAGAGGAATGGTCAGTGAAAATCAATGAAATTTTTGGCTTTAAAAAAAAGTCACATCTTCTCTTTAATATGCGTCTATCGTTACAAAAGAATAGGTCTCTATTCGCACCACTCTATCAAATTTGGTTGAGCTCAGTAGCTTGTGGGGTCAAATATTATTGAACATATGACACACACATACAGCATAAATTTGCTTTTCATAGGGTAATTTCAGACGTGGCGATACCACAGTCAACCACAGTGACCCATGGTCAATCATGTGGTGTGGCCAAAGAGTCGTGAATGTCTGATCAGTGCCACCCAGATGTTCACCTCGGTCAATTACCCGGAGGGGCCAAAGCCAACCACGCTTCTGGAGGTCAGGACGGGACCATCTCCGGAAGCATGGTGAGAGTTATTCCCACAGGGAAACCGCCAAAAGTAATGACTGAATGCCAACCACCAGGAGGAATCATAACAAATGATCCCCAGATGAGAGCATGCATCGCTGACAGACAACACACAGACTGGGGAGGGAGATTTAAAGGGCACACAGCAGCAGGGGAATGCGGTGGGATGGAGAAAGATGGAAGGCAGAGGAGAACGTAGGGAAAGCAAGGCAGGGGGGAGGAGGGGGCAGGGAATGGGGGACGGGTGGTAGGGCAGGCCAGGGAGCAGGAAGGGGAATAGGGGAGGGGGTAGGGCACAAGGGGGTACTTTATGGACAATAAACACAAGGTGTAGCTACAACAACAGCTTTATTGTCTGCTTCATGGTAACAGGCAGGGGGGAGGAGGGGGCAGGGAATGGGGGACGGGTGGTAGGGCAGGCCAGGGAGCAGGAAGGGGAATAGGGGAGGGGGTAGGGCACAAGGGGGTACTTTATGGACAATAAACACAAGGTGTAGCTACAACAACAGCTTTATTGTCTGCTTCATGGTAACAGGAAGGGGGCAGGGGATCAGATTGGCTGCAGGCCAGAGACAGGTGGGACCTTCTATGGGGAGGCCCACACATGGCTGTGGGTGGGCACAGGTGTCGGGACGGCAGGTGATGTGACCCGCCAGTGCAGACGGGACAGGGCCCCAGGGACCAGGGGTGGCCCGTGGCAGCCCACAGGGGACCCCAGGCCTGCCCCAGCTCCATGCCCCACCCACGCACTTGTGGGGCAGGCCCCTGCATGCCCTTATTGGCTGACCTTGGCTAGCCACCCTGCTGCCAGATGGTCGGGGGCTGCTCAGCTGTGCTGGTGGGGCCTATGTTCCCTGGAATCCTTGTGCAAGTTGCGCTCATCTGCCGGCCAGTGTGTACCTCCAGATGGCACCCCTCCCCTGGGTGCACCTGTGCTCCTTTTCTGGGGGCTCGTGCCCTGAGCCCGTATGCGCCCATCAGTGTGGTCCACAGCTGTTTGCCTGTTGTCATCACCTCCCTGCTATCAGTGCTTGCTGGACATTCTGTGCGCTTGGTTCCTGCAGCTGTGCTGGGTCCGCTCCCCAAGCATTGCTTGCTAGCCATGCTTTGTTGTGGCCTGTGGCCTTATCACGTGTCCTTGGAGCTCCCCTGCTTCCCTCCCCAGTCCACATGGCATTGTGGGCCCCTCTTTCCTTGCTGCTCAGACCCTGTGCCCGTTGGACCATGGCCGGCAGTGCTACCCCTGGGCTCCCATGCCCTGGATTGCCTGGTGCCCCCCACAGCTGGACTTTCCGGGAGATTGCCCTATGTGACCTGTGGCAGTCCCCAGCTGTGCAACTGCTCCTGTGCTGCCTGGATACCCTCTCTGGTGCCTATGGGAGTCTGAGTTCCGGGCTTCGCTACTTCGGCTATGAGGTATGTGGCAGCGTGTGCCAACTCCACGCAGAGGTGTTTGGCCTCCGTCCCTTTCCTGATGGGCGCATTCCAGAGATGAGGTGCTTGTATGTGGTGTGGTCTGCTGCGGAGATCATGTCCGCCCTCTCGATCTGTGGCCTGGCCGGGTTCACGACCTGTCTGGAGGGGGGGGCTGCCCTGGCCATTTCCTTCTTCTGCTGTATCCACGGGCCACGTGGCTACCAGTAGTCGCATGGGGAGGTGTATTGCCACCTGTTGTAGCTTGGGCACCTGCCATGGCCCCCTGCTGCTGACTATAACTTGTCGGAGCCCACCAGACCGGAGATGGTGGTGCTGGCTTCTGTGTGGTCCCGTGCTGATGTTCAGGTGGGGCTCACCAGGCCAGATCAGTTTTAGGCCTACTACCTTGTTGCCCACCACATGGCAGATTTGTGCTACCGCTGGGGCATGTTTCAGTGGCCCCACTACGTGTATCTGGGGGGTCAACCGGTCCCAGCCCCCTTTGTGACCCCATGCAGCTGTCTGTGAGGCCTCCTGTCTCTTCTGTGTCATGAATGTCAGCCCCACCGTGTGCTCCCAGCATCTCCCTTCCAGCTTGGGGCACTGGCCGCTCACTCCATGCTGTTCTGGCCTCACGGCTGTTCTGGCTAGGTCGCTTGCCTCCGTTCCGCTCGCCTGTGTTGCTGTGCCCCCTTCATGGGTACCCCCTGTCCTTTGTTGCCTGTGGTGTTCCTCTCCATGCCCACCCCACCCTTTGGCTGGTTCCTGCTGCCTGACACCACTATCAGCTCTCCCCGTGCTTTATTCCTCCATTGCACGGCTGCCTGCTCACCTGTGCCTGTGCCCTGCCTTCCCCCCACCCCCTGGGTGCCTCCATGACTGACTGTGAGGGACTTGGAGCCCCTGGACAGTGCCTCCCAACTCCCTCCGGGTGTGTGTGTGCATGTGCGTCCCGCAGGCTCCTGCTCGCCTCCGTCCCCAGCCATACTTCTGCATCAGCAAGGGGGATCCTTGCCATCTGGACCTGCCTCGGACAGCTCTGGTGCCTTCCCCAGCTTGTTTCCCCTCCCTCTGTGACCCTGCTCTGTCCCTGTGGAGACCCCTGTGACTTGGGGTGTCTGTGTTGCTGTTTATTTATTTATGTATTTATTTGTTATATTTATATGTCGCCCCCTCATGCGAACAGCTTCTTGGGGTGGCTTCCATTATACACTTAAAACACTTTAAAATCACCTTTTAAAATTACAATAATTCAACAAATTTTTTAAAAACCCTTTACCCTAATTTAACCCACCCCTCCCTCCCCACCCCCGAAGGCATGGGAGAATAGCCACATCTTGCAGGCCCGTCGAAAGGCCAGCAGACTTGGGGCCAGGTGCGGGCCTGTTGGGTGGCCCATGATCCCTGTGCTGTCAATGGGGTTCTGGGTGCCTTTTACTGTGTCCTGGACTCTTCCTGGCCCGGTCCCCTCACCTTCCTTGGCCCGGGGCTCCTCACCCCTGTCCATGGTGCTGTGTGTGTTGACCTTCCTGGTGTGCTCCCCCCTTCCTTCCTTTCTTGTTCGGGTATGTTTGCGCCGGGGCATGTGTGTGTGTGGTCTGTGTTCTGCTGTGTCCCTTGGCTTCCCTGTGCCTGTTGTGTGTGCTGCCTCTGCAGCTCTTCTCCCTCCTCCCCCTCCCTTCCTGTTTCCCTTGTGTGGGCATTGCCTTTTGGTGCTTTTGGCTTCATTTGCCCTCAGTCANGACCCGCCAGTGCAGACGGGACAGGGCCCCAGGGACCAGGGGTGGCCCGTGGCAGCCCACAGGGGACCCCAGGCCTGCCCCAGCTCCATGCCCCACCCACGCACTTGTGGGGCAGGCCCCTGCATGCCCTTATTGGCTGCCCTTGGCTAGCCACCCTGCTGCCAGATGGTCGGGGGCTGCTCAGCTGTGCTGGTGGGGCCTATGTTCCCTGGAATCCTTGTGCAAGTTGCGCTCATCTGCCGGCCAGTGTGTACCTCCAGATGGCACCCCTCCCCTGGGTGCACCTGTGCTCCTTTTCTGGGGGCTCGTGCCCTGAGCCCGTATGCGCCCATCAGTGTGGTCCACAGCTGTTTGCCTGTTGTCATCACCTCCCTGCTATCAGTGCTTGCTGGACATTCTGTGCGCTTGGTTCCTGCAGCTGTGCTGGGTCCGCTCCCCAAGCATTGCTTGCTAGCCATGCTTTGTTGTGGCCTGTGGCCTTATCACGTGTCCTTGGAGCTCCCCTGCTTCCCTCCCCAGTCCACATGGCATTGTGGGCCCCTCTTTCCTTGCTGCTCAGACCCTGTGCCCGTTGGACCATGGCCGGCAGTGCTACCCCTGGGCTCCCATGCCCTGGATTGCCTGGTGCCCCCCACAGCTGGACTTTCCGGGAGATTGCCCTATGTGACCTGTGGCAGTCCCCAGCTGTGCAACTGCTCCTGTGCTGCCTGGATACCCTCTCTGGTGCCTATGGGAGTCTGAGTTCCGGGCTTCGCTACTTCGGCTATGAGGTATGTGGCAGCGTGTGCCAACTCCACGCAGAGGTGTTTGGCCTCCGTCCCTTTCCTGATGGGCGCATTCCAGAGATGAGGTGCTTGTATGTGGTGTGGTCTGCTGCGGAGATCATGTCCGCCCTCTCGATCTGTGGCCTGGCCGGGTTCACGACCTGTCTGGAGGGGGGGGCTGCCCTGGCCATTTCCTTCTTCTGCTGTATCCACGGGCCACGTGGCTACCAGTAGTCGCATGGGGAGGTGTATTGCCACCTGTTGTAGCTTGGGCACCTGCCATGGCCCCCTGCTGCTGACTATAACTTGTCGGAGCCCACCAGACCGGAGATGGTGGTGCTGGCTTCTGTGTGGTCCCGTGCTGATGTTCAGGTGGGGCTCACCAGGCCAGATCAGTTTTAGGCCTACTACCTTGTTGCCCACCACATGGCAGATTTGTGCTACCGCTGGGGCATGTTTCAGTGGCCCCACTACGTGTATCTGGGGGGTCAACCGGTCCCAGCCCCCTTTGTGACCCCATGCAGCTGTCTGTGAGGCCTCCTGTCTCTTCTGTGTCATGAATGTCAGCCCCACCGTGTGCTCCCAGCATCTCCCTTCCAGCTTGGGGCACTGGCCGCTCACTCCATGCTGTTCTGGCCTCACGGCTGTTCTGGCTAGGTCGCTTGCCTCCGTTCCGCTCGCCTGTGTTGCTGTGCCCCCTTCATGGGTACCCCCTGTCCTTTGTTGCCTGTGGTGTTCCTCTCCATGCCCACCCCACCCTTTGGCTGGTTCCTGCTGCCTGACACCACTATCAGCTCTCCCCGTGCTTTATTCCTCCATTGCACGGCTGCCTGCTCACCTGTGCCTGTGCCCTGCCTTCCCCCCACCCCCTGGGTGCCTCCATGACTGACTGTGAGGGACTTGGAGCCCCTGGACAGTGCCTCCCAACTCCCTCCGGGTGTGTGTGTGCATGTGCTTCCCGCAGGCTCCTGCTCGCCTCCGTCCCCAGCCATACTTCTGCATCAGCAAGGGGGATCCTTGCCATCTGGACCTGCCTCGGACAGCTCTGGTGCCTTCCCCAGCTTGTTTCCCCTCCCTCTGTGACCCTGCTCTGTCCCTGTGGAGACCCCTGTGACTTGGGGTGTCTGTGTTGCTGTTTATTTATTTATGTATTTATTTGTTATATTTATATGTCGCCCCCTCATGCGAACAGCTTCTTGGGGTGGCTTCCATTATACACTTAAAACACTTTAAAATCACCTTTTAAAATTACAATAATTCAACAAATTTTTTAAAAACCCTTTACCCTAATTTAACCCACCCCTCCCTCCCCACCCCCGAAGGCATGGGAGAATAGCCACATCTTGCAGGCCCGTCGAAAGGCCAGCAGACTTGGGGCCAGGTGCGGGCCTGTTGGGTGGCCCATGATCCCTGTGCTGTCAATGGGGTTCTGGGTGCCTTTCACTGTGTCCTGGACTCTTCCTGGCCCGGTCCCCTCACCTTCCTTGGCCCGGGGCTCCTCACCCCTGTCCATGGTGCTGTGTGTGTTGACCTTCCTGGTGTGCTCCCCCCTTCCTTCCTTTCTTGTTCGGGTATGTTTGCGCCGGGGCATGTGTGTGTGTGGTCTGTGTTCTGCTGTGTCCCTTGGCTTCCCTGTGCCTGTTGTGTGTGCTGCCTCTGCAGCTCTTCTCCCTCCTCCCCCTCCCTTCCTGTTTCCCTTGTGTGGGCATTGCCTTTTGGTGCTTTTGGCTTCATTTGCCCTCAGTCATCTATGTTTGCCTCCTGCCCTGCCCCGGTGTCTTCTGGGTGTTCTGACCACACTCCGGCATCGGCGTAATGTCTGTTGCATTGCCCCAGGACGTGGACCACGTCCTGGGGCAATGCAACAGACATTACGCCGATGCCGGAGTGTGGTCAGAACACCCAGAAGACACCGGGGCAGGGCAGGAGGCAGGAGGATGGACCATCCATCCATTTCCTTGCCATGGTCCCGCTCCCATCACATCTGTTCGGGGCTTTCCTGGACCATGGGAGGGGGTTGGCTGGCTCGCCATGGTTGGTAATCCACTCTGGTGACTCGGGAGTGCGTAACGTCTGAAATTACCCACTATCTTTTAGTCAAACCAGACTTAAATGTGATATAATTACCCATATTATGTAGTTATTGTAAAGCTTAAGTAATTTTAGAATCTATCAGATCCAAAGACTGAAGTTCTTAAAGTAGTTCACGATATCAGTATTCATTACTTTAAGACTATGAGCTGTTTGTATCAAAGGTAAAGAACATTTCCTCAATCCTCAGATCGTGAATTTTCTAAGTATGATATTTTAAAAATAAAATGGATAGAAAATAAATACAAATGGTTCTCCTACATATTTCCACTTCACCAATCATGAACTTTTCACTATAAAACCATTTTGAATTCATCAGTCACCATTCTTATTAAGAGCTGTGTGGGTCATTCCTGCAAAAAACAAAACAAAAAATAAGTAAATCAGGGAATGCTTTAATTCCATTAAAGGTGCAGTTAGAGTTTACTGAGGATAAGAAAACAGCCATTATTTTTTTTATATAGTTTTGTGCCCTTGCTTTAGTGCTTTTATACAGCAAATGAGGTAAATTGAACTTTCATTCTGCAGTTCAACTAGCAAAATGACTTCTCATATTTTACTCTAGTAACCAGCAAAAAATTTCAGTGAGCTATTCTTTATTATAATGTTCATTTTCCTCATACTGCAATGCCCCTGGCCTTGACATATTTCTTGTGAGCTGCTACTAGAACATTCTCTGTGCTTGGCAAAAGTCAAGAATTTATGATGTGCCTCTGAGCGGTATTGAGGCAAACAGCAAACACTGTTATCCTTAGTGCACTATTGCAAGTCTATCTGCTAAAATGGGCATCTGATCTGAAATTCCTGTTTGTGATTCAATATTGTTTTGACACTACTTCACCAGTAAGGAGAAAAATCCTTGCATGTTGTACAGTTCAGAAGCTGTATACTCCCGTAAAGCACAGATCAACTGTTTCTTATCTGCAAGGCATTCTAAAACAAGTAGGAAAACAAGAAGGAGGTACCGTTGGCCTTGTTAAGCCAAGACTGTGATGTGTGGTAAAGACATGGACTTTCATTACTGTGCTAACTTTGGATAAGATCAGAACCTGTGCATTTAGTTACAATGACAACCTTGAGTGTGTGGATAAATGTACTCTGTGAAAGTCACTGTCAAAAAGTTATCATGAGACTGAATTCCCATGAGATGTTTACTGAAGGATTCAAAACATCAAAGCAGGTATTAAAGGTGAAGTTCTTATTAGTATCATTTATGCACATGTGAAGGAAAATGAGTTAGTTTTTTCCAGATGGAAAGTCTCACAGATGCCCCTTGTTTCCACACCTTTTTCACATGCAATGGGCCTGATTGTTTTTCAATCTTGTTTCAAGCTGACTTAGATACTCTTAACCAAGTAATCTCAGCTATTTACTGGCTCAAGTGGAGAATCGAGCCTTATCTCTATATAAAGAGTGATAATTGACCATATAGGAAAATAAGACTCCATTTCTGTTTTTTCCTCCTGTGTTAAAGCTAATTGGAAAAATCAGGTTCCAGTATGAATTAAATAGTGATACAGCATTGCCAATTCTTAGATCACTTTTAGATGAGTGGCTGGACTTACGGGCTTGAAGGAAGCGTTTCTTGAAAAGCCACACAAGGTGCGTTTAGATACACCGGAAGTAGCTGGCTACCAAGGAATCTCAGCTTGTGTGGTCTCTTTGAAGCCATATCTGAAAAGCCTCAATATTGGGGCTTTTCAAATACGGCTTCAAAAAGACCACACGAGCTGCAATTCCTATGGTAGCCATCAACGTCCAGTACATCTATACGCACCCCATGCGGCTTTTCAGAAATTGCTTCCTTCAAGCGTGTAAGTAGGGATGAGCGAATGCGGTTCAGAAGTTTGGAGTATGGCCTGAACTCGGCCTGTTTGGATGACCGAACCCGAACACGAATCCGAACACGAACTGACTGAACCGAACTAGATCTGAACGTCAAAATGACCGAACAGTTCGGTCAATTCAGATCGCGTTCGGGTGGCAAAAACGTGTCACTGGAAGGCAAAACATGACAGGGAGGGGGAGTCAGGTGAGGAGCAGACTTTCAGGCACCAGGAGTGGAGAGGCTTGAAGTAGCAGCCAGTCTGCCCAATCACCATCCCTTTTCACTTCAGACCACTGACTTCACAGTCTGCGATTGGCCACGGGCTATGCTTCATAGAACCAATGGGCCTTGCGGTGAGGCAGGCGCAGCAAGAAACAGAAATGATTGCCTCCCCCCCTTTCCAACACCTTCTAGCTAGTCACTGTTCTAGAACAGCAGAAGGTTCCCTCTCTCCCAGCGTTTCAGAAGATTCCCTCGCTCCCAGCAGTTTTTGTTCCTTCCTATTCCTAATCCATTGCCATACTCCTCCTATTTCACCCATTCAACCCATTTACCTCCATAATATCATTTATTTAGATTATATTAGATAGATTTAGGTATTATTTGTTTGTTTTTACCCCTCCCTGTGTTGCCTGTGTTCAACCTTCCTTCCTCCCTCCCCTCTCCTCCATTGAATCCTTTCCCTCTCCCTTATTCCATCCCTGATTACCTTCCCTTGTTTTAAGTTTTGGATTTATATAGAGTAGGATTATTATTAGATTGATTTTCATTTTAGTTTTGTACCCCTCCCTGTGTTCTTTGTGTTTCCCCCTGTGTAATATTGTATATATAGATAGATAGTTATTAGATAGATAGTTACTAGATAGATATACATAGTAGTTAGCTTAGTTATAGAGCTAGATAGAGATACAGTGTGTTTGTAGGACAAGGCCTTTGTAATTAATAATTAGGATATTCCATTTAGTTCAATAGGTTTTAGAATAGTTAACAATAGCAATTAGATTTGGTGTATTTCAAGCTGTAACATTTGTATATTCCATCCTGTTTACACGTTATTTCGCAGGAAAGTATCACATACCTTCCCAGTCGTCTCTGCAAAACTACAGAACAAGATGATAAAAGGACCCAATTTTATAAGTAATTAATGTTGTCCCTGTGAAGACCATTATTCAGATTCACTGACCAATTACTGCATGCTTCTAGCTTTACAGGACCAATTAGTAGTGGCATCGAGGTGGGCATAGAGAGCGCCCTCAGGCGGGCATAGAAGGAACATAACTGGGACTTTGGGGATAGCATCCCAGCAATCAGGAAACATAGTTTACACATCCAGACTGGCCAATAATCATCACAATCACATCCTGCAGCACTTTGGCGGCGGTCATAAGAGAATCTCTATTGACTCTTTGGTAAACAGATGCTTCTGACTTCCCAGTAACAAGTGGGGGAGAGATGTTGGGATGGTCAAAGCACAGAATGAGGATATTTGGTTGACATTTCTGCTGGCCAATTGGCATCACAAACCGATCTTATACCACAGTGACACATAAGAGAATCACTGGCATAGGCTCCTTCTCTGCATATGCTGTGTAGGCACATAAAACTGGGACCCTTTATCACATCTTTCTGACATTTGGCAGAGATGATCATGAAAGTGTGATATACAGCCCTGCCAAATATCATGTATACTGGTTGGACTACAAAGATGTTACAGTCAGACATACATTTATAAGTTAATTTCTTATACCACCAGGACTCTTTATCCAATCTGATAGTACATATGGGAAGGGGTAAAAACATGCCAAGTTTCATCTACATTAAATGTGAGGCAAAGAAGTTACAGCTAAGAATGTATATGAAGATTTTTGCAAAATAAAAAAATTGAACAGCTTCTAAAATTGGATTCCTTTATTTAATATTTCTGGATGTTGGTACACATAATACCTTCCATTTGAGGTTTATTCATCCCAGGTTTCAGCCAAGAATAGTGAAAAACTTAAAAGTTACAGTCAAAAATGTATTTTCCATTGAAACCAACGAAAAATTAAAATGAAAATGACATGGGCCCCTGGTGCACACCTCTACCTCAGAGCCACCGCATAGGCTTTCAAACTAGTTGTATGCTGCAATTTGTCATCTTCAGCATGAGTACAATGCCACTGTCACTCTAACCACCTCCCTTTTCATTGCAATATAGCAGAACATAAACTGAATACCCAGAGTCAAATTCTGTATTCACTAAACAGCACCATTCTCCCAGTGAATTCGCAAAGACTTATAAGCACAAAATATATCACATTTTAACCACACCCACCCCCTCCCAATCCACTGATGCATGCAATCCTGCTTGAAGTGGGGACTCAGAGTTTGGAAATCTCTATGATACACTAAATCTAACTGTAAAATCTCTAGTAATTGTTTTTTTAAAAGATGATGTAAAATCACATAGTGAATGTTAACAGCTTTTGTTTTAAGAAAAGGTCATTTTTCAGTAATTCAAACAATCCCTGGAATGTGCTTTAAGGACTTATCAAAAACCTATTGAACTGAATAGAAAAACTTCAATTTCCTTTACTAGTTTTGCATCAGGCCTTTAAATATAATCCATTCTTATTAATAAGAATCTCATCCAAGCCTGGTGCAATGGTCCAAAAATCCTAAATTATTTGTTTCAGCTTCTATTGCTGTTCACTGACCACCAAAATTACTTTCTATTTTTCCAACTTGTCTCTAAGAAAAGACTGGCTGATTTCTCAATAAATGTGCTTTTGTTGACAGCTGTTGTCCATTCTTTTAATCAATGGGGGGGGGTGCGGTATTATGTCTTTGCTCTTGCCACTAGATCACGAGATGTCACGCTATACTAGTTTTTGATCAAATATGTTCTGATGTACAATAACTGCAGTCTTGGACACAGTTTCAATTTTTCAGTGTCTAGTTCTGAATTGAAGAATTAGTTGCAATGACCAAATTACTTATTTCTGTTCCTCTTGAACAAGAGTCCACAAACTCTCTGAAATAACCTGAAATGAAGTCTGTTGGGTATCCATTCTGGGTTTAAAATGGTGGAAGTGTGTGGTTGTGTGTGTGTGTGTGTGTGTGTGTATGTGTTTAGACAAGCGCCTCCCCACCCATTACCCACTCATAACCTACCACTCCTTGGGAAGCCTAAACCCACTCTGGGAAGCTGGACCATGTGATGCAGTCGCTTGTGTACACAGCACACACCAGATGTCCCCAACTTCAGATGTCTGAAGCTTCAGTGTTGCCCCCAACCTGCAGAGGAAGAGGATTGGGGCTGAAAGACAAAGGCAAAGCTTGGGTGCATGGAGCCTAAGTTGTAAGTGACTGCAATATGTGAGACTGTACAATGTCTTTATTGTTAACATGGTACAAAAGTTAAGGCGGGACCCTTACCTTGCAATTTCCATACTTTTTAGTGTATGGTTGAAATTGCAAGAGCAAACCAGAGGCTTTTTGACTATGGAATATCCAAATTGTTTGTTAAATAAAATGCAATGGAGAAAAATTGTCCTGTTACTGTAGTAGGATACTAAGCAGCATAATCACTATGGGAACAGGGCTTAGGGGAGGCTAACTGTTGGGCATCTTTCTCGACTTGCAAATAATTCAGGAAAGGACACAAGCCTGCCAACAGCTTCGATTGGCAGCCATACACACAATAGTGTGCAATTGGAAAGCAAGAAAAAAGCCGTCCTACAAAAAATGGATCCACAGAGTTTGGCATACCATCACCATGGAGCGGGTGCAGGCAGAACTTCGTCAAAACCT
>QEPC01002197.1:66873-89386 GCA_003113815.1 Sphenodon punctatus | reverse complement strand
GGGTGAAAACAGACATGACGCTAACCACCCTTTAACCACCCTTGGTGGTTATTTATGCATGTTGCAGGGCTGTATTGGTGCCCTATACAGCCCTGAAACATGCATAAATGACCACCAAGGGTGGTTAAAGGGTGGTTAACGTCATGTCTGTTTACACCCTGGAAGTTACAGGGGTTACAAACTACCTCCACATTAACTGCTGTTTGTTTATATGCCTGATTGGTGAGACAATGGGAGTCTGGCAGAGCTTTGGACTGAGTCCTCCACACTCACCCCTTCACTCTGTTAAAAGTCATATGATGCCCTGGTGTGTCACAGAAGCACAGTCCATTCCAATACAAGGGAAATCCAATCTTCTCCACTCAGCTGCTCTCGAGGAACTTCTGCTCAGTATCTCTCATCTCCCTTCTCACCCAGACAAGTTTATGTGATAAGCAAGGCAAAGAAGGCCCAACTTTCCAGGGTGACTGGCAAGCAGGGATATGTGGTTTGAGGTCTCAAAAACCATTTTCTGTGTCCTGTGCAGTAACAGCAGTCCAAAATGAGGGGAAAGTACAGCCCCACTCCCCAAAACTGCTCCCTCTGATGACCTATAATGTAAAAAAAGGGGGGAAGAGGGGGACACATCCGCCATTGTGTTTAGGATGAAGGGAACAGTCCCATGTTTAATTCTGGCCCTTATTTGGTGACCTAAACAGACATCAGTACAGCAGACTCAGAGATGAGCTGCACCAACCAGACAAACTGAGGGGTGAGAGCAGGTGGGAAGGGGATACTATTATACTGTGTGCTAATGCAATTACCCGTGGCTCTGGCAGAATAGATAACTAACTCACAGGAAAGGCACTGAGGGGACTCAAGAGCAAGCCCACTGGAGTGGAAATAAATAGAGTGAGCAACAACTGGACCAGGGAGTCAGAGACTTGAGGAAAGGTCCTAGAGGTGATATATGGCCAGATACATTGCTAAGTTCTTTCCTGGTGCACAATATGGAATGAATGCTCCTTACCCCTCTGCCACAGGGGATGCAGGTATACCATGTTGGCTCCACTGGTCTGTGCACCCTGGTGCAGATGCACCACATGTCCCTGTTATAGTTACACTCTTTTTATGTGGTTGAGGGGAGATGCCACACAGACTGCACACACAATGCACACACTGTACACACACACACACACCACACATATACACAGACTATACACATGCACACACAGACTGCACAGACTATATAGACTATACACACAGACTACATACGCAGACTACACACATACACACACAGACAATACACACACACACACAGATTATACCCACAGACTATACACACCCTATATACACACATACACAATATACATGCACACATAGAGATACTGTACACACACACACACACACAGACTATACACACGCACACATGGACTGCACAGAGACTACACACACACACACACACACACACACACACACACAGACTATGCATGCAGACTGTACACACAGTCTAGACACACAAACTATACACACAGACTACACACAAAATACACACACACAGAATACACACACACTATATACACACACAGACTTCAGGCAAGGAGCAAACTATATTGCAATATGAAAATGACAACTGATAATGACAACGATAACAAAAATGACAATGTCATTATTGTTGTATTTATTATTAGTGCTGTGGCAGTTGGGTTTCGGAGGTAAAATGTGGAGAGGGGAGGAGGGAGCAGACATCTCAGAGTCCTAAACAGGGTTGAACTCTTGAACTGTGCCTGTGTTGAGAAGGGCGAGCAGCTCAGCAGTATCTGATGGATATATCTTTGGCCAATGAACAGTGCAAGCAGACTCCAGCAGTCTGATGGGACTCTATGATTGCTCAAAGCCTGTTGCCTCCCACAACCAATCAGGGGGGCTCTGGGGGAGGGCACTGCAACCCTTTATAATGGGAGGGCCAGGATTTTTCTCTCCATTCTGTGAGAGCTCTGCTTGTCAGATTGTGTTTACAGAACTGTGGTGCTTGCACACAAAAATTCATCCCTAGCCCTCATGTATTAGCATTACCTTTCCTTCCTCATACCCTACATTTTACCTTCTCTCTTACCCTGTCCTTCTCCCCTCTGTACATTATATGTAGATAGGTAGTATAGATTATATATATATTATAGACATATAGATTAGAATAATTATATAGATAATTGATTAGATAATAGATAGTTTTCCCTTCCCCTGTCTCCCTTAGATTTAGACAGATATTAGTTGTGTACATATATAGAAAGATTAGATATTATATAGATATTTAGTAGGGGTGGGACTACTGGATGATCCAGTATCCGATACTGCCGGGTTTTGGGTGTACCGGCAGTATTGGATTACCCCGGTAATCAGGGGAATTTACCGGAGTCCCCCTGTGCTGGATTTTTTTACATTGCGACCATTCAAATGAATGGCCGCAATGTAAAAAAAACACAGAAAAAGAGAAAACACTTTCCCTCCCCCATCCAGGCTGTGCAGGTGGAAGGGGGGACACCCCCCACCCACCCTTCCCAGCCTGGATTTTTTTTAAAAAAAAAATTCCCTAAGTCCCTGGGCTCCAGGCCACTGCCGGCGACCCAGAGCCCACACCAGCAGTAGGTAAGTGTACCGGTACTGTTGATCCCTGGGGTGGGGGGTGGTTTAACACCCCCCTACCCCAGGGATCACCCTGCCTCACCCACCCAGGGATCACCCTACCTTGCCTTCAGCTCCGGGTGGCGGTGGCGGTGGTCTCGTGGCCGGCTTCAGCTCTGCTGTGACTGCTGGCTTCAGCACGCTAGTGACATATACTAGGCCTTCTGGGGAACTTCTAGAAGGCATGCTGAAGCCAGCAGCCACAGCAGAGCTGAAGCTGGCCTCCGGACCACCGCTGCCACCGCCCGGAGCTGAAGACAAGGTAGGGTGATCCCTGGGTGGGCGAGGTAGTGTGATCCCTGGGGTGGGGTGTGTGTTAAACCACCCCCAGCCCAGGGATCAATGGTACCGGACCGGTACACTTACCTGCTACTGGTGCGGGCTCTGGGTCGCCGGTGGCAGCCCTGGCCCGGAGCCCAGGGATTTAGGGGAATTTTTTTTTAAAAAAAAAAATCCAGGCTGGGCAGTGTGGGTGGCGGGTGTCCCCCCTTCCACCCACACAGTCTGGGAGGGGGAGGAGAGAGGTTTTTTTTTTTTCTCCATTGATTTCAATGGGGACAGTTCCCCATTGAAATAAATGGGGGAAAACCGGTGCCAGTATACCAGTATTAATCCGGTATGCCGGTATTTTGAAATCCGGGAACTGGTAAATCTGGTACCCGGTATTTGCCCGGATGTCCCACCCCTAGTATTTAGGCTAGTCTGTTTTATTATATATATTAGGATTATAGGATAGGCATATTGTATAAATATAAATTAGGTTTAGGTTAGGTTTTGAATATATAATTAGATCACATACACATAGCATATTTGACTGTGAGTGCACTTGTATGTACAACATACATAGTACAATGAGAAAGGGAAGGAGTAGTTCAGCCTCTGGGACAGGAGGCCTTGGTAGAGGCCATGGGTGTGGACATGCACATGGGGGAGTTGACAAGCCCGCTGCCAATTCTGCCACTGGTGACAGTCCACTGCCCAGGCTGAAGAGACCCAATTTTTCCCCCTCAAGACAGCAGGTCTTATCAGCAGAACATGCTGCAGCAGAGCTGTTGGGAGTGGCATCTGTGGAAGGCACGGATCCCCAGCCTTCCATTGTAGCAGTGGCACTGGAGTAGGGAGCCCAGGGCAAGGTGTGTGTGTGCAGCATCAGCACTAATCTTCCCCTGCCGAAGCACCAGCAGCAACTGGCCAGCACTGGGGGCAACAGATAATATGGGGAGTCACAGCAGTGATGGTTAGCTTGCCAGGCTGATATAGCAATAGTGAATCAGACCCTTCATTTCAAAGAATATCAGAATTATATCCCTAGTATGGGCGAGATTGCCTTCTACTTGCAAGAGGAAGTGTCGGCGAGAGGTAAATACCTCATATTATGTGCCAGATTAAATGCACTTCCAACTAGAGTTCTTCAGGGGAGGACTCAGGGAATGAGTTTTCATGACAGGTTATGCCCATTTGATCAAGATAATGTTAAGACGGTCCAACATGTTCTTTTTGAATGTCAAATGTATAAGGAAATTAGGAGGAAATATTTCAATGTATTGTTGGAAAAGCTCCCAGGAAGAACCACGCAAACGTTAATGTGGTATGCAATAAATACTAAGGAATTCATCCCTGCTGCAACTAAACTTTTGGTAAAAGCTATCAATATAAGATCTCAATTTATGCAGTTTAGACCATTGAAGGAGGGTGTAGTATCTGATTGAAAATGGTTATTGACATGGTACGTAAATGTAAATAGCAGGAGGGTATAGAATGGGAGGTTTTGATGAGTAATTCCCATTACGGGGCTGTAGTAAGTGGATAATAGAAGGGATGGATGTGCGGTAATAGTACATGCTAGGGCCTGGAGGTGTCGATAGAATTTGATTTTATTATTGGGAACCAAGAGCCCTAAGGAGGCACGGAGGGTGCAATTTTAGTATATTTTATGCTTTTGAAATTTCCTCAGTTATATGTGATTAAGGTTATGTGCGTGTGTTTTGTATGTTTTTGTATGTATATGCTATGGCTTTGACCACGCAAATAAATGTTTATTTTTACCTTTTACCTACCAGCAGTGATGGTGCTGGGAGCAGCAATGATTGTGATAAGGAAGAGGAGTCCACCTGCACTACCTCGCTGGATGGTCCAGCCTCCTCAACCTCCTCCACCTTCACCTTCTTTATCTGTGCCTTCCTGCCTGCCATCCTCTCAGCTCACACAATATTATTATTATTATTATTATTTATTTTTATATTTATTTTATTTTGATTAGCATTTATATAGCGCCAGTGATGTACCTGGCGCTTTACAAAAAACAAGATAGACACGGTCCCTGCCTGAGAACTTACAATACACACACAAGACAGTCAAACCCTAGTCCACACATGCACACAGCCAGCCAACAACACCCCATACCAGATCCAGCACAACCTATCAAATAACCTTTGCTTTTGGTATCGTTACCGGTATTGTGAGATCTTCATTTGCACATGGAAACTGATACTGATGAAAAAAAAATAATCTTTGTTTAAAATGATACTGATACCGATAAAGACAACAATAATGAAAACAATATTGTTGTTAATAACGATAACAAAAATGACATTTTTAATAATGAAAATGAAAACAAAACCCAAAAAAGAAATTGGGGCCTGGTGCACACCCCTAACAAAAATCAAACTAGCTCTGTTAATTTTCCATCACCCAGGTGAAGAGAAATTTTTAAAAGGTACTCAAAGATCAGAGTGGCTTTTTTTTTTTTTACTTTTGAGTTCATTCACTTTTAATAACTTAAGGTATTTACTACTAGCATAGGCAAGCTTGTTTCCAACACAATATGAGTTGACAATGGATAGCTTAAATAGCTGTGCAAAACCTGGTGTAATTAGTCAAGACTGAAAAGCAACTACAATTTGTATTTATTAGGGGTGTGCATGATATATTTGTTATTACAATAACAATCATGAAAATTGTCATTTCATTATCATTATTGCAATAACAGAAAGGACAAATAATAATAAAGAAAATAAAAATGAAAACAACATTTTGTTTTTGAAATAAAGGGAAAAAATAAAAAAAAATATTTCCAGCTATACATTTTTAAATTCTTATTCAATTCTAATGCAATTTGGGGAGATTGTACCCCCATCAGAAGGTACTATGTCTACCAATTTTCAAAATGATTAGATAAAGATAACCAATTTTAGAAGCAATTGAAAGTTGTGATTTTAAATCTCCATACACATTCATGGCTACAACCTCTTTATCTTTCATCCAATTTGCATTAAACCTGTGCATATTATGTATTTCCACAGGTTTAATACTCCTGCCAATTTTCAGAAAGATTGGATAAAGGTTCCTGATGGTAAAAGACATTAACTTGAAAATACATTTCCAGCTGCAACATTTTTATATTCCATCTTGTTTACAAGACATATGGCAGGAATATATCACAGACCTTCCCTGTCATCTTTGCAAAACTACAGGACAAGTTGATAAAGTGCCACATTGTTATAAGCAATTGAAGTTGTCCCCTTAAAGACCATTATTCAGATAAATAGGAGCACATATTATTTTTTATTTTTTATTTATTTAAAATTTATATCCCGCCCCCTCCTGCTCACAGGGCAGCATGGGGAAGCAAACAGCACTCAATAAAACAATTAAAAATTTTTAATACAATTTAAAAATACAATATGTGGGGAAACCCCCACCCACCCACCCCTACCCCTCGCCAAAAGCCTGACGGAACAGCCAGGTCTTACATATACCCTGAAACAGAAGGAGAGTGGGAGTCAGCCAAGCCTCCTCTGGGAGCAGTGCCAGTCAGAGGCAGGCACCTGGCATGGCAAGGGAAGAGAGGCTGTAGGAGGGAGGATGTGGAGCAACCCAAAAGACTGACAGACACATTCACTGGTGAATTACTTCATGCTTCCAGTTTTAGAGGACCAATTGGTAGTGACTTTGAGGAGGGAATGGGGGCGGCCCTCAGGCAGGCATAGAAGGGACATAACTGGTACTTTGGGAATAGCACTGCAGCAATCAGGAGACATAGGGTGATTTCAGACATGACGGGGGCTCTATTGGTCCCATCACAGAATCACCCACATGATTCCCCGGCAGAATCAGACCGGCCCATCAACAGACAAGCTGGCAGATTTCACCGGGAATCAGGGAGGGGACGGGACTGCATGGTGCAACGTGCGGCTGCAGAGCCCCACCCCCTCATGCTTCCGAGGCCGCCCGCCCTCCAGGAGACGGGCGGGCACTGCGGCCAATGTGGCCGTTGTGCCCGCCTGCCCCCCAGAATATTAACTATGGCCCAGAATCGGTGGCGAGAAGGGTCGCTGATTCCAGGCCGTGGTCAGGGGCCAGACGAGACGTTACCAGGCTCAACCACGGTCAATCCCGCCATGGTTGAGCGTGGTAACATCATGTCTGTTGCGTGCACAAAGTAATTCCCGCCTGGTGTTCACCACCAGTGGGAATCACTTTGACCACACTTTTGGAGATGGTCCCTGGACCATCCTCGAAAGCGTGGTTATTCTGATCCCCGCCGGTGGTTCACTGTGGTTCACATCTGGCGGGGATCAAACAGATGTTACTGGACCATTCCCCACAATGGGATTGTCTGTGGTTGAGTGTGATCTCGTAACGTCTGAAAATACCCATAGTTTGCACATCCAGGCTGGTCAATTATCATTACAATCACATCCTGCAGCACTGTGACAGAGGACATAAGAGAATCTCTATTGGCGCTTTCCTAAACAGATGCTTCTAACTTCCCAGTAACAAGTGGGGGGGGAGATGCTGGGATGGTCACAGCACAGAATGAGGCGCATAGGCTCCTTCTCTGCATAGGCTATGCAGGTGGGGTGGGTGAGTGTGTTTCCCCTCCCCCCCCCCCCCCTTTTTGTTTATTATGTTTTAAAATGTTAAAAAAAATCTATATTATATTTTTATATTGTATTTTGTTATTGTTAGCTGCTTTGGACTACCACAAGGTAGGAAGAGTGGGATACAAATATGGTAAAATAAATAAAATAAATATGCAGGCTTATAAAAAGGTTACATGACTTGTCCAAGATGGCAATGTGCACTATAACAAACTCAAGAACAGAATCTAGGAGTCCCAACCTCCAATTCATTCCAGCTAACCATAAGTTAAGAACTATCTGCTATACATTCACATATATTGTATAATAAATAAATGCTTCTCTTTGTCATAGTTCTAATATAAAACATTCTACAAAACTGTATCTCCCAAGTAGTGGAACTAGGATTGTGAGTAGCACCCAAACTCTTGGCATGAACATCACATTACAATGCAAAGAGCAGTTCATGCTTTTTGCATATCGTTTTCTGCAGACTCAGAAAGGTACAACTGTAAGAAAGATGTTAAATTCATGTTTCCAAATACTTCTATACAACCACACAAGCTAGCAACTCTCTTAAAAAATAAAACAAAGATTCTTGTTAATCAAATGATTCCAGCAGCTGAAGCCATCAGACATGAGTTTAAAGCACTGCTCATTTCCTCAATATACTGCTGCAACTGCCATTGAAATTTATTAGCGCTATAGACTAAATAAATAGAACTTAAAAAACAACCCTTGAGTCCTTTTATAGGACTAAAAAAAAAACACCTTAAATTTATTCAGATGAATAACTGGCTAAAGCCAAAGAACAGAATCTGATAAATGTGCTCAAGGATAGATTTTGTTACAGTATTAAAAACATTTGGCTTTTCTACTATAGTATTATGCAAGTGTCCTGAGTTCTACACAGTGAACGTATCTGTTGTTGCTAGCTGTTTTCAGCAACCAAAATTAAATTAAACAAATGGCAAATGAGTAGAAGATATTGAAGGTCTTTTGCCATCAAACCACATTCCATGCCACTTACTAATGTGTCTAGATACAATCTAATAAGATCAAGGAGTCCCGTAGCCCTAGTTGGTTTGATAAGGACTGCAGTAGGGCACGTTGGGTAGTAAGGAGAGCCTCTAGGAGCTTTTTTGCCCACCCAATAGAGGCAAATAAAATGGCTTTTTGGGAAGCCAGGGCCCAATATAGGAAGATGCTGGCCCAAAAGAAAAAAGAATATTGGTCTGCCCAATGGAAACTCTTAGAGGAGGTGGTGAGAAAGAGGGACTGGAAAAGTTTCTGGAGGTTAGCCCGGAATATTGGTGTAGGGGAAGATAGGGGGAATGCAGCATTGGTTAGGGCTGAAGACTGGGAAATGCATTTTTCGTCAGTTTTTCAGCATCCAGCAGCCATTTATGAATTGGATATGCAGCCAATTGATTTGCTCCCTGGATGGCCCCCAGTATCTCCTGAAATTGTGAAAGATTTAATTTTGACCCTAAATTCAGGAAAGGCGCCAGGTGTGGATTTTGTCCCGGTAGAATTACTGAAGGCCCAGTTAGATTGGTGGGCTGAGACACTGGCAGGAGTTTTCACTGTCATAAACAATACAGGGAGTATACCTAAGAACTGGCTGGCAAGTATTGTAATCCCAATCTATAAAAAGGGAGATCCTAAGTTGCCGGAAAACTATCGACCAATTAGTTTATTGTCGGTAATTGGTAAACTGTATGCCAAGTATCTCTTGGTATTATTACAGGATTGGATGGATTATGTTTCTTACCTAGAACCTGAGCAGGCGGGCTTTAGGAGGAACAACTCAACCGTGTCTCAGATTCACGTTTTGACGACTATAATAACAAAATATGTAGGTAGGAAGTGCCCAGGTCAGAGTAAAGGGGCAAATTTATTTCTGGCCTTTATTGACCTACGAGCCGCATTCGACTCCATTAACAGGGAACGACTGTGGCATAAGTTAAGGGCATCCACGATTGATGTGCGCCTCTTATACCTGCTGATCAAGCTGCATATGGACAACTCATTGCAGGTTAGAGTGGCGACATCATTACCACTATCATCAGAAATTCAAGTAAGGAGAGGGGTTAGGCAGGGCTGTATACTAGCCCCCTCCTTATTTAACATCTTTATAAATGATGTGGTGGAATTCATGAGGGTCAGCACACATCATCCCCCAAGATTGGGAACTAGACACATTTATATCTTGCTATACGCCGATGACGCGGTTCTTCTCTCGCAGACAAGGATAGGTTTGAACAGAGCCCTTCAAAGGTTTGAGACATATTGCAGGCAGCAGGACCTAAAGGTAAATTATGAGAAAACTAAAGTATTAGTTACTGGAAGGTCGACTCAGAAAATCAGAAATATATGGAGGATGGGGAAAGTAGAAATTGAACAGGTAAATCAGTTCAAATATCTGGGGGTTTTTCTATCAGCAAATGGTTCATGGGTCCACCATCTGAAATATGCAGAAAGTCAGGTAATTAGATCTACGGCAGCCATAATTTCCTTTTTCTATAGGCAAGGGGGCCAGCTGGTGTCGCCAGCTTTGCGATTGTTTAAGGCCAAAACTCTTTCCCATCTTCTTTATGCCATCCCAATATGGGGGTTAGGCAATTTGAATAGTCTGGAAAAATATCAGAATAAGTTCCTTAAGAACATACTGGGGTTGCCAGGGGGCACCCCGGCTGTCTTGTTAAGGGCAGAGGCTAATACGCCCTCGATAAAAGCAAGAGCTTTGATAATGATGTTGACATTCTGGCTCAGGGGTATTTTTGGGGGCCCTGAATTGGGCTTGATAAGCCTGGCCCAGGAGGAAAATCGGGCATGGCAAGTAGGGATAGAAAAGGAAGTCCACAAGTTAGGTTTTTCTAGAGAATTTTTTCTCTTATCTGATTTTTCAAGGTCTAGATTCATGCTAAAGAAGCGTATCCTGGACCAAGATGCTCAGGGGTTGCAGGCGGACTTAAGATTGCAAAGAGTTGCCCCGGATTATCATCTTATTCAGATGGGGGTGGGGAGGAATAGTTATCTCCATGAATGGAACGATCCCGTCTTAAGGCGTGCATATACACTGTACCGGCTGAATCTTTTCCCTTCAGCTTGGACGGAGGGGCGGTACAAAGGTATCGCTAAAGAATTAAGATTCTGCACTCTATGCGAGCAAAGCGAGATTGAAAATTTATCACATGTACTATTTAGTTGTCCAATATATAGCTACTTGCGGAAGACATATTTAAAACCACTGTTCGACCAGACAGGGGTATCGTTATGGCCTGAGCTTCTAATTAGGTGTATGGGCCCTCAAAATTCGTTGGTAGCCAGGCAAGTGGCAAAATTCTGTAGGGGAGCCTTGGCATTTCGACATAAGCTGCTCGAGGAGAGGCTCGGTGGCCAAATGTAGAGTTCCAGTAGGTAATTCTACAGGTTGTGACCATTGAGGATTGGATATTCCTGCTGATCAGAGTTATATTATGTTTTATTATGTTTTAAATAAGATACGTTATTTTCTTTCTAATGAAAATTGGTTATAAAAGTGCTGGTTGTTCTGTTTTATATTTGTGCATTTTTTGGTTATTATGTACTATGTAATGATTTTGTTTAAGACCAATGGTCAAACAAATAAATACTTTGACTTTGAATGTGTCTAGATGACACACTGTTTCTTTACAAATCATCCCATGTATAGCCTTGAAACTCCTGCAGGCAGGTTCTGAAGTGGGACTGTTATACTGTGTCAGAGCTTTCTCCCAGGGCTGGTCAATTTCTCTATACAGCTCATGCTGCTTGTCAGTTTCACAGCTAGCTGTTCCCTGCTGCGCACAGCCACTATCCTTGGCCTCTCCAGAAGCCGGCCTCTCCAAGTCTCTCCAGAAGCCAACCATGCTGCTGGTGCTTTCAGCAGCAGCAATCAGCCCTGCTGACAGACGCCCCCACAGCGTGTGGCTGGGCATGGGGTCAGGGTGTCCCAGGTCATAGCACGCAGAAACTGAAGGGGTCTAGTCACTGACACCTTACCTTTGAAAAAGTGCAATTTGGAGGCCAGGGACATACAGCTCCTCAGACCAAAGCCTCAGTGCTGCTCTGGACTCAGCACCACCTTCCTCCATGTCTTGCGATTCCTCCCCACTGCCTCATGCCCTCACCATGTTCTTTAACTGAAGAACAGAGTAAGAAACATGGTGGGGGCCCCAGGCGTGCAGGCAGCCAGCCAGCACGGGGCCTTTGAAAAGTAGCGTAGCGGTGACCAGAATAGCATGGGGAAGCGAGAAGATGAGCTACAGGTAGTTGGCCAGGGCAGGGGACTGGGAGAGAGGAAGAAGATTTCTTGCTTTCCATCTGTCCCCTCCCATCCCATGTGGGGCTGGCTACATACCTGCATCTCTGCTCCTCACTTCCTCATGCTGTCCTGGCCGCTGCTATACTATCTTTCAAAGGCCTCACACTGGCTGCCCACGCACATGCACTCCTGGGGACTCCACCATGTTCTTTAACTGAAGGACAGAGAAAGAAACACGGTGAGGGCCCCAGGAGCGCATGCGTTGGGCAGCTAATGAGGAGCCTTTTAGAAGTTGTTCAGCAGTGGCCGGGACAGCATGGGGAAGCAAGAAGGTTTGCTACAGGTAGGTAGCCAGGGTGGGAAACCAGGAAGCAAAGAAAGAAATATCCAGGGGCTTTCCTTTTCCTCCCTCCCCCTCCCCCACCCCCACTGCTGGCAAGGGAGGTGGGTGAGCAAGCCAGAGAGGGTCAGGCAGATGGTCGGGGGGGCAGTGAAAGTTCTTCCCACCCTGGCTCCCTGCCCAGGCTTCTGACAAAGGGGCTCGGTCAAGCCAGGTGGATGCAAGCACACAGGAGGAGCATAGAGTAGTGGGGAGAGGGCTGGGGGTGGTTGACGTACCCTGTGCCCCAAAATCTCCAGGCAAAATCACCCTGAGCCCCGCTCTTCTTCTAAGCAGTCCCACCTCTCTCCATAGATTAACATCCCCCCACCCCCGTGATAACTTTAAAACTACTTATTGGATTTTAAAAAAAACCAAAACACAACCAAGGCCACTGGCAGACTCCTCTAATTTTCTAAAAGGCTCATAGCTCCATCCCACCGACATTAAACTTTTCTACCCTACCCAGATTGAGATGGTCAGACTGGGAGAAAAAACAGTCTTCAAAGTGCAGTTTTTAAACTGTGATATAACAGCTGTTATACAGCCAATTTGCCTGGGATTTTCAGAGCATGAACCACTTCCCCCAGTGATTCTCCACTACAAATGTCAATATCCTAACTTTAATCATGCCAATTCTACAGCAAATAGAATGTTGGGACTTTATAATTAATAGTGCAACACACCGTAATTATTAGAGCACTCCCGCACTCTAATTATGTAGATGCTAGAGAATCTACTATTCAGGAAAGAATCTAGGGATATGCACAGACATTTCTTTCTTTTAATTATTCCTTTAGTTTTCAGTATTGAAATGTCATTTGTTTTTGTTATCTTTATTTATTCTTTCTTTCATTTTCACGTTTACTTTTGTTTTTGTTTTACATTGGTTGCAAAGGAAATACATTTTTGGTTGTAATTTTGTTGTTTTTCATTCCATTTTTATAACATTTGGAGATATTATATCCCTCACTCAAGGAATTATTCATTCCAAATTTCAGAAGGATTGGATAATGGGTTCAGATGTTATAAACAATTGAATGAGACTTTACATGAAGTGGCACATGCATTTCCATTTCTAACATCTTTGCTTTCCATCATCTTTGGATGAAACTTAGAAAAGATGTTTCCCTCATCAAAGGGATTGTCCCTGCCAAATTTCAGAAATATTGGATAAAGGGTACCAATTATATAAACAATATAATATTTATGATATTAAAAGAAGGATTCTCTGTTTGTCACAGTGGTACAAGATTGGTTTGTGATGCCAAATGACAAGCATAAATGTCAATTATGTACCATTATTCTGTGCTGTGCTCACCCTAACCCCCTTGGTTGTTACTGGGAAGTTGGAAGCTTCTGATTAGGAAAGAGCCAATAAGAAATTATTTTATGTCCTATGTCACAGTGTTGCAGGATGTGTTTGGGATATCAGTTGGCCAGCCTGGATGTGTCAGTCATGTTGTGAGGCCATGACCAGGGAGGGCTACAGCCCTTCAGGGCATGTCCCAGGGTGAACCCTGGTCTGTTTGCTCTGGAAGGGAAGTACAGGGGATGAACACCCCAGGGTGGGGGCAGCCCTATTTCCTTCCCCTTAAGAATGAATACAAGTCCATTCCTCAGGATACCTGAGGCTGGAGTCCCGGGTTGGGAATCCCCAGTCAGCCTACTGATTGTGGGTCTGATTCTCACACACCCCTTGGGGCTTGGGTCGGACAGTGCTGGGCTGCTGAATCCAGTCTCTGGCATCCCAGTCCCTCAATGCAGCCAAATTCTCTGTGAGTGTGGGGTGGAAGCTGCAGCTTCTGTAACCCTCCTCCCCTGCTCTATTCGGCCCTACACTGACAGTGCTGGGGCCTTTTGAACAGGGCGTTCTTGGAAAATTTGCCCCTTTCTCCCTTGGGCTTCCCCTCCCTAGGGGTAGTTGGGCCTTTGCTGATGACGCTGAGTGTGTTCAACACGCGACTGGGTTTCCCGCTATCAGTGCTGCACTGCATTGTCTGTGGACGGCTGTGCTCCCCGGGAGGAGCATGATCCAGGTGAGCCCCCACACATCTCTTGATTGCTGGAATTTTTCTTGCTCCTCCCTTCCATCTGCCTTGCTGTCTGAAGTCCCAATTATGTCCTGAAATTTTTGTCCCCAAATTTTCAGGACTAGTATTTGTCCAACTTCGGTTATCATAAATGTTCATTTGCTTATGAAATCAGGACACCTTTATCTAATATTTCTGAATTATGGCAGGTACAGTCCTTTTAAATTTCATCCAAACTGGAACACAAAGATGTTACAGCCAGAAATTCATGTGCAAGTCAAATGCTTATAACATCAGGCCTCTTTATCAAATCTTTCTCAGAGATAATAATCTTGCAGAGGAGTAGAATCTGTCCTAGTTTAATCCAAATTGGATGGAAAATAAAGACATTACAGACAGACATGCATGCACTACTTCTATTAAAACCACAAAATACAATTGCTTATACAACAAGGGAACTTTTATCCAATCTTTCTGAAATTTGGTAGTGGCAATATCTTTCATATAGGGTACAATCTCTCAAATTGTCATCTTAATTGGATGAAAAACAATGAAGTTACAGATGAAATAACAAAAAACAAACATTTTCATTTTACATTATTATTTTAATTTGTTTTCATTATTGAATAATGAAAATGAAAAGAAGCTCATTCATTTTCATTATTCTAATAACAAAAATGAAAGGATCATTCCTAAAGAAGACCTCTATTATGGTCAGTAACTGTTTTAAAAACTACAACTTAAGTATGCAAGGAATTGCATCTTCGGCTTACTGCCAGGTTGAAAACCTTAGCTGTGTTTTTTATATCTGCACGACGTCTTAGGAATAGCTTTTGTGAAGCAAAATTATTATTGTTATACTGTAATTTTGTTTGTTGTCAATTATACTTCTGATTTGTTTCAGATGGAACATATCTGTCTGTGTATTTTACAGTTTGTTTCATTTTTTTTTTTTTAGTTTGATGGTGAAAGCTGTAATAAACTTGATTTGATTGATTGATTGATTGATTGGTTGATTGATTGATTGATTGATTGGTTGATTGGTTGATTGATTGCTGCCAGGTAAAAATGTGACCCCTTAACACAGTCTTACCATCAGAGCTACAGGGAGAAGGGCTGGCTTTTGATTGCAGCATCAGAGTTTGGGAGGCTGGGCATTATCTGGTTTGTTTGACTTCAATTAGTCTCACCCACTGATGAGGAGGCTGTTCTTGGAGCAATACTGGCAAAGAGTTGTGTATTATATTTGTGCCATCTTGACTGGTGAAAGCCAGTCAGGAGACATTGGGATTTTTGCTGGCTTGGATTGTCAATGCCTCTCTGGGAGGTCAGGATACCTAATGTCCTCAAGATTGTGATCATCCATCCCCTGCTCAAGAAATGATTGCTTGATGCTGACTCCCCAGCCAGATACCATTCTGTCTCTAACTTTCCCTTTTTAGCAAAGGCTATTGAACAGGTGGTTGCCTAACAGCTCCAGGTGCATCTTGATGCTATTGATTTCCTGGACCCATGTTAGTTGAATTTTCATCCTGGGAATGGCACTAAGACAGAGCTTGTGGCATTAGTTGATGATCTCCGTTTGGAAATTGACAGGGGAAATTGCACCCTGTTGATTTTGTTAGGTCTTTCAGTACTTTTGATACAGTTGATCATGGGATGTTGACATGGCTGTGGGACCTGGTGGGGGTGTGCAAGACTTCTCTTGAGTGGCTCTGCTTATTCCTAGCAAGGAGAACCCAGAAAGTGGTGATGGCTGGTGGCTCATTATTTCCTCGGGAACTCCTTATAAGGTCCTTCAGGATTCCATCTTTCACCCACTCCTGTTCAATGTGTATTTGAAGTTCCTGGGTAAAATCATTAGGAGATCTGGAATATTTCTGAAACTTGGTCCTAGGTTTTCCTTGGAAAACCACGAGGATCAAGGTACTCGACTCGTGTTTTCGAGTTCTGAAGTTTCAGAACTCGGAAAATCCTTGGCTGAGTACAGGAAAGTTATAGAAAACTCTGTTGATGGAGTCCATTGATCAGATGGCTCCTAGGTGTCCACTCCTCAGGTGACAGCACCACAGGTCTCCTTAGTTTACTGAGGAGATGCGGGTGCTGAAGAGAGAAGGGCGGTGGTTGGAGTGATGGTGGCATTGTTCATGTGCTGAAGCTGACCGATTGTGTCATAGGGTGAAAACAGACATGACGCTAACCACCCTTTAACCACCCTTGGTGGTTATTTATTAGGGGTGGGACATCAGGTCATATACCGGCTACTGGATTTACCGGTAACCGGATTTAAAAAAACCTGATTGCCGGATTTGTACCGGTTTACCGGTACCGGATTTGTTCCATTGATTTCAATGGGGAACTGTCCCCATTGAAATCAATGGGAAACCCCCCCCCAAGCCCTCCCCCTTCCCCCTCCCAGACTGTGCGGGTGGAAGGGAGGGCACCCCCCACCCACCCTGCCCAGCCTGGATTAAAAAAAATAATATTAAGGGGGGGGTGGCGGCGGCAGCAGCGGCGGCGGTCCGACTCCGGCGGCTTCAGTGCTGGCTGTGGCTGCTGGCTTCAGCACTACTAGGCCTTCCGGGGAAACCCAGAAGTTCACTGGAAGGCCTAGCAGCACTGAAGCTAGCAACCACAGTCAGCGCTGAAGCCGCCGGAGTCGGACCGCCGCCGCCACCACCCGGAGAGCAAGGCGATCCCTGGGTGGGGAGGTAGGGTGATCCCTGGGGTGGGGTGTCTGTTAAACCACCCCCCACCCCATGGATCACCCTAGTACAACCTACCTACCTGCTGGTGTGGGTTCTGGGTCACCGGTGGCGGCCCGGAGCCCTCACTAGCAGGGACTTTGTTTTTTAAAAAAAGCCAGGCTGAGCAGGGGGAGTGGGAGGGATTCCCCCCTTCCACCTGCACAGCCTGGACTGGGGAGGGAGAGTGGGGGGGTTGTGTGTTTTTTTACATTGCAGCCATTCCCCAGTACGGGGAATCCGGTAAATTACCCCAGATTATTGGGTTTAATCCAATACTGCCGGTACACCAAATACCGGGCTGTATCGGATACCAGAAGATCTGGAATTCCCACCCCTATTATTTATGCATGTTGCAGGGCTGTATTGGTGCCCTATGCAGCCCTGAAACATGCATAAATGACCACCAAGGGTGGTTAAAGGGTGGTTAGCGTCATGTCTGTTTTCACCCATAGAAGTAGTTTACAAGCCTATGCCATGGCTATGCAGGTAGCAAAGAAAGAGTTTTTTGCAACCCTCATATCATCCTCAAAATCATGTCCAGCCGAGCTTTTCCAGGTGGTGCAGGGACTGGTCAGTCCGGTCTCCCTCCACCTTGGAGTGGAGTAATCTAGTGCTCACTGTGACATGTTTGTGGTTTATTTTGTGGATAAAATCACTCGTATTCATTATGACTTCAGTGCTGGACTTATTATACATTGGGAACCAGATGTTATAGAAGCCTCACCTTCTCCGAGTTTATAGGATCAATTTGAGTCGGTGACACCCACCAATGCAGAGGATGTTCTTGGGGCAGTCAGGGCCACCTCTTGTGAATTAGATCCATGCCCATCCTGGTTGGTTTAAGGCCTGCCAGGAGACATTGGGACCATTTCTGGGAGGACAGAGTGCCAAGCTGTCTCAAAGAGGTGGTGGTGTAGCCTCTGCTCAAAAGACCATCACTTGACATTGACTCCCTTGCCATCTATTCATCTGTCTCTAACCTTCTCTTTTTAGGGACAGCTACAGGAGCATCTGGATCATATCCATTCTCTTGACCCCTCGCAATCTGGATTCCATCCGGGCTATGGCACCAAGACTGCACTTGTGACATTGGTTGATGACCTACACTGGGAATTGTATCAGGGTTGTTTGACCCTGCTGATTCTATTAGATCTGTTAGCTGCATTTGATACCATTGACCATGAGATGGTGGTGACATTCCTGCGGGTCCGTGCCAGGGTAGATAGGATGGTTCTTGAGTGGTTATGTTCCTTCCTGGCTGGAAGAACTCAGACAGTGGTGCTTATTATTATTATTATTATTATTATTATTATTATAGCACCAGCGATGTACCTGGTGCTTTAAAAAAAATAAGATAGACATGGTCCCAGCCCAAGACCTTAAAATCTAAAGACAGGGGGAGGGGAGAGAGGGAAGGGGTAACAGAGGGAGAGACAAGGGATGTGGCATTCAGGAGGATGCGGGAACTCAGGTACACTTTCTTGACTTGTTTTTTTAAATTTATTTATTTACTTAAAACTTATATCCTGGTTGCAGTAAGTTGGGAGTTTACAGATAGTAAGTAAATAAGTAAGTAATAGTTTATTGTGCATAGCCATAGGCCATAGCAACAAGAGAATAAAATAAAATAAAGTTCAATACAGTATAGACAGTTTAGTCCTAAATCTAGATTCCCTGCAAACAAAGTGTATCAATACAAAAACAATTTATACAAATCTTAAATCTTACATCATCCCTAAGGGTCAAACTGAGATGTATACGGATTCCCATCATCACAAAAAATTATAAACTCAGGGTATAATCACTCACAACTTACAAACGTATCTACACAGCTAGACTCAAAACAGACTACGTTGACTATTGTGAGAAGATCCCCTAAGTTCAAACAATAGTTAGTTAAACAATGGAGACAAAGACAGATGGCCCATAAAAGACTTCCTATAATGGAAGGCTTGCAGCAAAAAAGCTGTGATATTCTTAATGACCTCGCAGTGGGAGCTATCAAGGATTAGTGCCAACAGGGCATGATCTGATCTGCCTGGATGAGTCTTTATGACAGGCCCCAGATATTTCAAACGTATATTGTCATACAAATGACAGTGCAGAATAAGGTGAGCTACTGACTCTACTTCAGCATTGTCAAATGGACATAAACGGTCGGAGTAAGATGTACCATCCAACCGACCCTCATAGACATGAGATGGAAAGGCATTTAGTCTTGCACAGAAGACCAGATGCTTTACCCTACCTGATATGGGTGCAGTTAGATAGTCTGCCACCTGCCCCATCTCAGGAATTCATTCCCGATAATCTCTGATGTGTGGGCACTGGCCCACCCCTCCAACCTCCAGCTGCCAACTCATATCCCTCGAGCGAGTGAGTATTTCTCCTCTAAGGGAATTTGGGTGTTTATGTAAAAGATATTTGGGAGAGAACCCCCAGCCATCTGAGTTGCAACTCCACTGCCTCAGACCACTTGCTGACAAAAGTGTCCTTCCCTAGATCCCTCAGAAGTTGAGATCCCTGGCTGGAATTAATTTGGATCCAAAATTTCAAGGCAGCCTCATTGGCAACCTGCAACCAAGATATCTGACCAAATTCAAGGTGCATCGCTGCCAAGGGAGTGCCCTGAGATACACCTACCAGCCTCCAAAGAAACTTTGATTGAACCCCATTTACCATGGTAGAGCAGAAAGGGTCCCACAGTTCCGCCCCGTAGAGGAGCTGAGCCCGGATCTTGCTGGTAAATACCTGTAGGGCTGGAAGGACTTCAGATCTACCTTGTCTGCAAAACAGACCATTAATTGCATGGGCAGGGGCTTGGACTGCTCTTAGCGCCCTATTTACATGCTCACGCCAGGTACCAGTCCTATGGAAAAGCACGTCCAGATACCGAAAGGTGTTGACCTGCTGGAGTTTACAGATAACAAGTGGGTGATCATCCTGGGTGAGGATGGTTAGCACAAGTTAGGAAGGGCGGAGCGGAAGAGGTGGGTTTTGAGGAGGGACTTGAAGCTGTGGAGTGTGGGGGTAAGGTGGACGAGGGCAGGGAGGGAGTTCCAGGTGTGCGGGGAAGCAAGGGAGAAGGGACGAAGGTGGTTGGGGAAGCAGGGGAGGTTTGGGAGGGCGAGGGGAGGGATGGAAGAGGAGTCAAGTGCTAGACTAGGGTTATTTTTCATCATACCGAGTTCTGTTGTGTGGAGTCCCGCAGGGTTCTGTTCTGTCCCTTCTCCTGTTCAAGATGTATATGCAGCNGCATGGGCAGGGGCTTGGACTGCTCTTAGCGCCCTATTTACATGCTCACGCCAGGTACCAGTCCTATGGAAAAGCACGTCCAGATACCGAAAGGTGTTGACCTGCTGGAGTTTACAGATAACAAGTGGGTGATCATCCTGGGTGAGGATGGTTAGCACAAGTTAGGAAGGGCGGAGCGGAAGAGGTGGGTTTTGAGGAGGGACTTGAAGCTGTGGAGTGTGGGGGTAAGGTGGACGAGGGCAGGGAGGGAGTTCCAGGTGTGCGGGGAAGCAAGGGAGAAGGGACGAAGGTGGTTGGGGAAGCAGGGGAGGTTTGGGAGGGCGAGGGGAGGGATGGAAGAGGAGTCAAGTGCTAGACTAGGGTTATTTTTCATCATACCGAGTTCTGTTGTGTGGAGTCCCGCAGGGTTCTGTTCTGTCCCTTCTCCTGTTCAAGATGTATATGCAGCTGCTCAGTGAGGTGTTCAGGGGGTTTGATGTGTGGTGTCATCAGTATGTGGATGACACCCAGCTTTTCCTCTCTTTTTCATCAGACCTAGGCCCGGCAGTCTCGGTGCTTACTCAGTGCTTGGCAGCTATGGGGAACTGGATGAGAGCTAATCAACTGAGGTTGAATCCTGGCAAGACGGAGGTGATGCTGGTGGGAAAAGCGGTGGAGATAGTGGCCCCCATTATTTTGTCCTTCATTGGTCTCCCAGGTGTGGAGTCTGGGGGTGGTCCTTGATTTGCAACTCTGCTTGGATGTTCAGGTGGAGGCTGTGGCAAGGAGTGCTTTTAGCTAATTACATCTGGTGCAACAGCTTCAGCTGTATGTCTCAGACTCTGACTTGGTCACTTTCATCCATGCTTTCTTCACCTCTAGGCTAGACTATTGTAGCACGCTCTATGTGGGGCTACCCATGGTGACGGCTTGGAAATTTCAGCTGGTGCAGTATGCAGTGGCATGCCTCTTCATGGGATTAGACTACCGGGAGCATATTACAACAGTTCTCTGATTTCTGCACTGCCTGCCTGTAGTTTTCTGGGTCCGCTTCAAGGTGTTGGTGCTTGCCTATAAATCCCTGAACAGCCTAGGCCCTACCTATCTGTGGGAATGCCTCACTCCTCAGATCCTAGATCGGTCTCTGTAATCATCCAGGGGTGCCCTCCTCAAGGTCTCCTGAATCTTCCGGGGGGCGGGGGGGCACGAAGGAAAGGGTATTTTCAGTGGCCACGCTGTGGCTGCGGAACTCCCTTCCGGTAGAGCCCCGGATCAGTCCCGGATCTCCCCTCTTTTCGACGTAGCTGTAAGACCTGGCTGTTCCACCTGGCATTTGGCAGGGGAGATGGGTGAAGGGGGACGGGGTAGTTTTTTTTAAAAACCTCCTTGCTATTCGTTGTTTTATGTGTTTTAATGTTTTATTGTTGTTGGCTATTGTAAGCCGCCCCGAGCTGCTGTGTCAGGAAGGGCAGGGTATCAACATTTTATAAATAAATAAATAAATGTTCAGAAGGGCCAAATCACCACTTCTGAGCATTCTCCAATCTTTCCAAGTTTACACTGGCAGCGTTTCCAAGTTGGGGGGAGGGGGTGGGGGTGGGGCCTGCTCCGGCTGCTGGGTCTTACCACTAAGATTTTCGGGGGGGAGGGGGGAAGTCTCTGAGGAGGAGGAAAAATAATTTTTAAAAGCACTTTGCATACTCAAAATGGCTGCCAGGGCTGTTTTGAGCATTTGCAGCCATTCTGAGCATGTGCAGACTGGCTGCCTTTTCCAAAATGATGATATTTTACCGCTACTCCTCAGATGCTTTCTGCCTTGTCCCACAGAGAAGCTGAGCAGGGAGATACCCAGAGTTGAGACCTAGAATCTGTAGATTTCCCCAGATTCGGAGAGGTGGCCAGGTGAGATATATATTGAAATTTATTACTTAGTCATAGGCCATTGTAATTATTACACCTCACATCTAGTCCAAATTCAGACATTACAATGGCAAATTAGGGATGGGCGAACGCGGTTTGGAAGTTCGGAGTTCGACCCGAACTCGAACTGTTCGGATGACCGAACTCGAACTCGAACTCGAACTCGAACCCGAACCCGAACGTGAACATACCGAACAAACCAAACACCGAACAGCGAAATGGCCGAACAGTTCGGTCAGTTCGGATCGCGTTCAGATGAGTTCAGGTGGCAAAAAAAGGTTCACTGGAAGGTCAAACATTACAGGGAGGTGTCAGTCACTGAGGAGAAGACTTCCAGGCACCAGGGGTGGAGAGGCTTGCAAGAAACGAAACTAATTATCTGCCTCCCC